>MU619848.1:0-81904 GCA_025201785.1 Xylaria longipes
TAAAAAAATATATTATAATATTAAAATTTTTAAAATAATTTTTAACTTAAGTAAAATTAAAGCTTTTTTAAATATTTTATATAATTAAAACTAAAGCTAGTTATATAAAATAATTTATTAATTATAATAAATAATTATTAGTTCCTGCTTTAAGTTAAAAAAATATATCATAATATTAAAATTTTTAAAACAATTTTTAACCTAAGTAAAATTAAAGCTTTTTTAAATATTTTATATAATTAAAACTAAAGTTAGCTATATAAAATAATTTATTAGTTATTAATAAATATAAAAGTAAAACTTAGTTTATATTTTACCGGTGCTATTTTTTAAAAATTTTTCCGGCTATATAAAATAATTTATTAGCTATAATAAATAATTATTAGTTCCTGCTTTAAGTTAAAAAAATATATTGTAATATTAAAATTTTTAAAACAATTTTTAATTTAAGTAAAATTAAAAAAATTTTATAATAAATATAAACTATTAGCTATTTTAAAGCTAAAACTTTAATAAATATGTTAAATATATTAAAAATATTAAATATATTAAAAGTATTAAATAAAATAATTTATATATATATATAAATAAAAAAGTAAAAAAAAAATAATAAGTATATAATAATAATTATATGTTTATTTATACTTAAAATAAAAAGTAAATTTATTTATATGTATTTATTTAATAATTAATTATTGTTTATTTATATTAAAATGCTAGATATAACTATATATATATAATAAAAGCTAATAATTACAGGGGGGTTTTTTAAATAAAAAAGTAAAATTTCCTATTTAAGTAACTAAAAATTTTCCAGCTAAAATTTCAAACCAAGGAAACCTTTGTTTTATTTAGTTATACCTCTTTTGTTAAAAACTCAGGTAAAATTACAAGTAAAAAAGTGTGAGCGGGGTAATCTTAATTTTTAAACTAAGTTCTACGTTTTGGCGGAAGTGGCCCCAATGGCCCACCGTCGGGGTAGATACACTGGGGCAGTAGGTACCTGGCGGGTCCACTGTAGCGCCAGTCGGGTGCCAACCCACGCGCTCCGGCATTGAACCTTGGAAGTGAACAACGAATCCCAACACCAAAAGTGTCCGTGTCCCTTGACGTCGAGCCACAGCCGCAAGCCTCACCAACCAACTAACCTGTCTTCTAAAACGTCGCTCCTTTACACAACATACCACTCACCTCCAACGCTATCGCGATACAAAACAACTTCGCCGATACCGAGACCGCCGTCTTCCCATAAAGACAACAGTACCGTGTCAATTGGCACCCTAGCACCAACACCATGACGCGCGCACAGCAAACCATCTCCATCGGCCTCCTCGTCACCTCCGTATGCCCTCCTATACTGCGACCTTCCCCCCGCGACGCTTTACAACGACACACAAAATCCCCCTTTTCAACACGCTCTATTGAAACAGACAGCGAATGCTAATATATGCCCACCCTAGCTCTACCTCGCCCTCTACCTTCAGCTCGTCCCTCTGCCAGAGCTAGTCCAGACCGAGATCGTCCCCGTGGTGCGCATGCGAGATATCCTTTCCTCTTTATCTTCACCCCGATTCGATACACTGCAGACCCTCCAACATCCCCTCCAAGCCCATCATCACTACCCCCAACCAAGCCAATTCAACCCCTCACTCTCAAACAACAAACCAAGAAAGAAGAGACCGAAGCACTGACATGTATCCGAACCTAACAGCTCCCCTTCTGGGCCCTCGTCTCCTTCGGCGCCTACCTCCTCTTTCGCCTCGGCTGGAACGTCATGACCTTCCACGACGTGCCCGAGGCGCACAAGGAGCTGGTCGCCGAGATCGAGCTGGCGAAGCAGGACCTGCGGCGTCTGGGGGTCGACGTAGACTAAGGGGAGGAATCAGTCACTTTTTGCATGCGGGAAATGATAAAGGAACAAGGCGATGCGGACTGCGACTTGACCATGGCATTAATAGCAAAATAGAGCAAGACATGACGATGATAGGGGGGAGAACACCCCGAATTTAATTACCCCTTTCTTGTTGTGTCGGTTGGTAACTCGGTCCTACGAGGCTTGCTTACGTATGAGGGTGAAGGAACCTCGCTCTATTTACGTATACTCAGAAGCTGAACAAGACCAACTCGGTCAATAGTACTCGGTCAATAGTATTATATAATCCGTCATGGACGCGACGATTTGCAAGGCAATCGCATGCTCTACCATCAAGCAATTAATCAGTTCACACACCACCCTCAAATGCAGATAATGTCTCGATCCGAGACATCCCCACCAAGTCTCATCATCGTCAACCTCACGGTAGTGACCCAGGAGCCTGTAAAGCTCCGTCACGAAACCTCAGATCAATCAAACAATCAAACAAGACTTGATTAACATCCAGCTGAGAGAACGCCCAGCTGTGAATTCACCGTAGATATTCATTTCTAGGCAAACTCCGGTACCCGAGCTCAAATTCGAATGCAGCAGCTCGCTCATAATGCATAACCCTCTCGGGCCCCTAGACCTTTTGACACCACAAACCACAAACCACAAACCGCAACCCAGTTAGTCCAGTTAGTCCAGTTAGTCATACAACAGCCTCCCAGACCTAGGCACCCATCACGACAAACACCGCAACTTAAGACGGTACTCCGTCACCCACAATAAGCGCAACGACTATCTTAACCGCCTCGAGAGGATCCCTTCTCTCAGCCAGGAGCTTATCAAACATATCCGGGAGACCGGCGAGGGATTTCTTCTCATCACGCGCGTGCCCTGTAATAAATCATGGATGGTCAGCATTACCGTAAACGGCATATAGAAATAAAGGTCGGCATGTAGGTAGGGTATGCGACTCACACTTCCCAGGCGCACTCAGCAAAAGGCCAATCCGACTCCTCGCCTCGCCGGTCCAGTCGAATTCAACCTTCCAATTAATGCGCGCCGTGACCTCCTCGTCGTCTCCCTCATCCCCGTCATCACCCCCCGGCAGATTCAAGTCGAGACTCGTCCGGCCCATCAGGGCAACGACATCAGCTTTGGACGGATCTTTCTTCTCAGACTCATCGTCCGCATCTTCTTCTTCGTCGTCATCATGAGAGCCCCGACCCCTTCTCGTCCGCCGCCGCATACCCTCCACACACCGCAGAACCCCTTCACGACTCCCCAGCTCGCGGGTGACGGCGTGCCAGAACCGCGCGCGGCGCGTCGCGAGCCGCACCCACTCGCCCATGGCCCACGTGACGACACTCACATTCCTCGTGAGAGCACTGTTGCCGCCACCGCGTAGTATCGTGTCGATGAAGGGCCCCAGCTCAGGGACGGCAGCGGGATCGAGGCGGGGCACGGCGAGCTCGGCGATCGAGAGCGTCTTCGTGTCGACTGTCAAATCGACCGTGGCAGCGAATAAGCTCGGCGGGCTGGAGGCGACGGATATCGTGTGACGCTGTAATAACGGCGCCGAGTCCGCCTCTGGAGTGTCTTGTTGAAGTGTAGTGATGGTTGAAGTGAAGGTCAGCGGGGTGAAGACCTGTAGATAAGGCAGTTCCTCGTCCGCCGTCATGGGAACAGGATGATGGGAGACAGGGGGGCCCTTCTCTTCTTCTTCCTGCTCTTTCGCCGCGCCGGGTAGGATAAGAGGGGGGAGCGCGCCGTTGCCGAACGGGAGGAAGGCGATCGGATTCATCGCCGCCTCGAGCCAGTCCCGCGTCGGATCGGGCGGTGTCTCCTTTTCGGGGGGGAGCGCGTGTCGACGCAACACGTCGAGTACGCGGCTCTGCTCTTCAACGTCGGGGAGGAGGTCAGCGGTGCGTCGTCGCGATCCTCCCTGCGCGCGGTGCAGCCGCTCGTTCTCGCGGGCGGCGACTCGCAGATCGTCTTCCAGCTGCGCGACCTCGGCCAGCAGGGCGTCGCGCAGTGCCTTCTTGTCCGCGAGGGGGTCCGGCTCCTGCAGCTGACGTGCTGGGTGAGGCATCCGCTTTCTGCGCTTGCGTTTAGGTTGCTCTCTCAACGAATCTCGCGACGGGGCCGTTTTGTCGACCGTCCCTATATCTAGTTCCGGTGGGCGCAGAGGCGGCTGTTTCAGAGGCGGCTGTTTCAGAGGCGAGCTGTTCATCTTCGCGGCCAGGGCCCTGCTCCTCCTAGGACGCTTGGACGGCGAATTGTGTATCCCCGAGGGCGACGTGACAACCGAAGACGGGTCGGAGAGGCCCTTCTGCGTCGGCGTGGGAGGCAGCTCGGGCTCTTCGGGCTCGATTTCCGGGAGGACGCCCGGCGGCGGCGATCGTCGCAGTCTCCTTCCCTTGAACGGATTAATGAGTTCTTCTTCCTCTGCGGAGGGCGGCGGGAGAGGCCGCGGGGCGAGCTTGGTCGGCGTCCTCCTCGGTCTCACGGACAACCCTCCACCCGCCCTTCTGACGGGGCTCGTTGGCCGTTCCACGGTCGCATTGGCGCTCCCGGCCCCATCATCCCGCTGGAGCCTGCCCGTTTCCGATTCATGTTCCAATTGGGCTGTGACAAGGTCGTTTTCACTACCCTGGTTGCTCGTCGGGCTACCTGCTTCCGACGCCGCCGGGAGTGACAGCACCTCGTCGTCGGGCTGGCTTCCTCTCGACGATGTGCGTTGCTGTAGGATTTCGGAGAAGGATCGTGCGAGGCTTGCGTTTGCTGGCGACGCAGACGACCGCGGATTTAGCCGCGAGGAACGTCGAGTCGCGCTGTCGGACGAAGCAGGCTCGTTGGACTCGTTTAATGGTACACTCGTCGTCGGTGATGTTTTGCGCCGTTTAGGCGCTGACGTTTCCATTGAGAGATAAATTCAACCCGTTTTTCTCTTTTTTCTTCAATTCTGCATATCAAAGCCTCAATCTCCTAATTTTGTTTAGAGCGAATCGTAGAACCAACTTTCGAAGGTGTTCGCGGTCGCAGGAGCCGTTCCTGCAAATGTTGATGGATGGATTGTTTCGCTTCGACGGGCGCATTCGGTTCCAGTATTTGTTTCAATGTACCAGGGTATGAGATATTTCTTTAGATGGAAATTAATACTTCAAGGCTTTGTGTGCAGCCCGCAATGTTGACTTTTGCGGTCTTCAAAACAACCACATGCGCTAGACGCGTCCCGATCGACGGCCTGTTTCGGGATGTTGATGCGCGAGCTGGAGGTCCCCACCCTGGAAGTACCTTGTAGCTACACCCCATCTACAGCCCGTCTTATCTTATCACATGTTCTTATCTTATCTTAAGCGATGGTCGCCGTCAAATACCTACAGCATCTACAATTGCGGACTTGGTCACATGGTCCGAGCACCAGTTAGCCCATGCAAGTCTTCCCGAGATTGACCGATGACGTTGCGGGTCGTCGGCCGCAAAAAGCTGGGGAGGTTTTTTCGAGCAATTGGTAACCGGCTAGATAGACTAACCGTAGACAACCTCGTTTATTAGACTTTAGACCTACCTATAATTCCCCCCATCAAAACATCCAACCCCGATATTCCCTCACGACGATAGCGGGGCTCATATCTTCTAAAATGCCGCCAAACATGAGACCGCTGATGCGCGTCGCCCGCCTACAATCCGTAGTATCGCGAAACCCGCAGATCCAGCGGGCATTCGCCAGCGGCTCTCTGCCCGGCGGCACGCCCGGCGAGTCATCCGTGCAGGCGATGCCGATAGGGCCATACTACGAGTCCATCCTCACAAAGCCGCAGCCCATCCCCGAGGCGAAGCCAGAAGAGCCACCGACGTCGTCGCCCAAGTCACCGCGGTCGACGATCAAGAAGGCGCAAAAGACGAAGGGGGATTCCTCCTCGTCATCAGGTACTACAACATCCACCACCTCCACCACCACCACCACCAATACGGTCCCGCCCCAACCCACGTCGGAGCCCGCCACCGCGCAAGAAAAAGCGCGCATCATCTTTGGCTCCCGACTCGCAGGACCGGCAGAGCGCGCTGACCGCTTACAGTCAATCCGCGATCGTAGCGTACGCGTCGCCGGCGTCCTGGTGCCTCCCCGCCCGGAGGAGCCCGACAACTGCTGCATGAGCGGGTGCGTCAACTGCGTGTGGGACCGGTACCGCGACGACATGGAGGACTGGGCCGCCGCGTCGGCGCGCGCGGACGAGGCTTTGCAGGCCGAACGAGCACGAGGTCAGCCCCCCTCGGATGTAGACGCTGTCGAGGGCGACACCCCTGTGTCGGCGGCTGTGTCGAGCATGGACGATGACGGAGGCGGCAGCGAGACCGACTGGCGGATAACGGAAAAGGAAATGGCGAAGACGGACCGTCCCAAGATCGCAAAGGACCTCTGGGACGACGACTTGTACAGTAAGGTCCCCGTCGGGATCCGCGAGTTCATAAAGCATGAAAAGAAACTCAAGAAAAAACACGAAGAGGAGGGCACGTTTGGCGCTTAGACGAGAAAGAGTAATAGAGGATGCGGCGATTTCCCTGATTATCGTGTCGAGATGCGCGAAGGAATGATACCCCGAAGACACCAGCGACGCGGTTCATACACAGCAAGCTATAGACATGTTGCATATACACCCGATCCCTTCGTGGTACTTTGTCTCTTTATTTTTTGTTCATTTGTCTATTTGGGTTCCCAATACGTTTATCGTGCCTGATCATGTCCAGAGGTGACCGCGGCCGTCTATCAACATTACATATCTAATGTTTGCCATTGTCCCTGTCCAAGTTTCTGTCCTTGTTCTTGGCCAGCCCAACCCGATGCCGTTGCCGAACTCCCCTTTCTCATGCACGCCATGTCCATCCATCAATTCATTATCAAAGTCCATTCATTACGCAGCAGCCGTCTTGTTTCTCTGTTCCGCCGCTAGTCTATCGTGCTCGTCGATATCGATGGCCTCCCAGGGATAGCAAATCCAGACATCGCCAACGGTCCGGGCGGCGATGTATCTCGAGTCGTCTATCGCGTCTGCCGGGAGGACGCCCTTCTTCTGCTTGTCCTTGTTCTATCATGTCGCAGCCATCAGCATGCATGCCAATCCGGCGAGGTCGTTGCGAGCCATGAACCCCTTTCTCCGGGGTCCAAGTCCGGAATAAATAACAGGCAGAGAGAGAGAGAGAGAGAGAGAGAGAGGGAGAGAGCTACTCACATGTAAAACAAAAATGCTAAACTCAGTCTTCTCGCCCTCGCGGCCGAGCTTCTTAGAGACCTCCTCGACGTCCTTCTGGAGCTCCTTGACGGCGTATTCGAGGGTGGTGCGGGTGTCGTCGACCTCGTCCACGATGAGGATGCGCTTGCCGACGAGGTTCTCCATGCCGCCGAGGCTAGTGAAGTCGAGCCACTGGGTGCGGGTGACGCGGGTGCCGATCTGGTCGACGACGCCGCTGTCGGCGTTGTTCACGGGCAGCTGCTCATACAACGACAGACCAATAGCCTGGATCGGGATGTTGGGGGTGCCGGGCTGCTTCAGGAACGACCGCAGGATGCGCGCCGGCACGTACCCGCCGCCGCCAATGGCGATCATCAGCTGCGGCTGCAGCGTCGACAGCATCTGCGGCGCGGACTCCTGGCAGAGCTTGTGGACCTGTAAGGAGCGCACATGGCGAGGTTAGCGACACGCGCACACACACACGCGATGCCAGCGTCTTCTCAGGGTCCGATGAAGGTTGCGGGAATGGGGGGCGGCAGTGGGGGGATTCAGCAAGCCGCGCGTTCGTTGCATGTGCATGGACGCGGGCGCGCGTGGGTGTGTATGTGTATGTGTATGTGTACGTATGTGTATGTGTGCGTATGCGTATGCGTATGCGTATGCGTATGTGTGTGTTGTGTGTTGTGTGTTATGTGGTGTGTGTGTGTTCGTGCGGCATGACGATATGCATGTGAGGACGGGATCGCGGGGCACACATCACATATAGCATGAACCTACATCGTTATAAGTGACGTAGACCTTCTCCACCATCTTGACGGCTCGGTCTGGGTGTATGTCTGGGAAATGTGAGACTGCGAAGGGGAGCGAGTGGGAGACAGCGGTCGGAATCGTCTAAATTATGAGGCAATGAGGTAACTAAGGAAAGACGAGAGACACGGAATCCGCAGAGCCTAATCCAGAGCCGAGACGACGTAAAAAATTCACTTGAACCCTGGATTTCGACGGCGGAAAAAAAGGTCAAGGTTCGACATGCAGCAGCAGAAGCTTAGCGTGTTTTGGCGGGGTACAGCGCCCTATTCGAGCTAGTCGCGGGCTGTTTTGGTGGGCGCCGCGGGGTCTTTTCAGAGGGGTCTTTGGGTCTGGGCATCTTACTGGCCCGGTGGCGACCGTTTCGAGGAGCCGTAGCGGCGTTCACCGGTCTTCGCCGGGCGCCCAAGACGGTTGCCCAAGCTGTCTGGCGGTGGTTTCCAGGTGGGCTGAAGGCAATTGGAATCTTGGGAGCACAAACGGAGGGGTTGAGCTACCTAAGTACCTAGGTAGTAGGTAAGTCCTGTCCAATCATGCATACACTGGACTTGCCCGAAAAGGCAAGTCGTTACAGGTGGGAAGCTGGGAGAGTGTTCTCTCGCACAGCAGCGCACTAAACAAGCTCTCAAAAGCTCAAGTTGGGATTGGGACTTAGTCATCCGTATCCCCCCCATCAATTCATTGAACGCGCCAATCAATGTCTGACAGTCCAGCCTACATTAATATTTGCCCTCGGGCAGTTTGTCAAGTTCCAACTAAAGTTCATTGTTCATTAGTGTTCATTAAGATCAGAGATAGTTATATTGTTATATTATCTTATTATAGATAATCTCCTTACCCGAAGTTGGTAGCCGAAACCGATCTCGAAATGTCTCACCTCTACAGCATGTTCACTATCACTACCACGACTCAGTGGATAGCTGCAGGAGCTTAGGAACTTAGACAACGAAAGAAATCCAAGGCCTCGAATAACATAGCATACTTATATGTTATAGGTATTTGAAATAAGCCTTTACATGCCTCCTGTGTCCGTCTATCCCAACTAAACCAAACAACCCGTCTACCGCGTGAACAATCTCTATCTCGTGAAGTCCAAAAACCCACCGCCGAAAAACCCTTCCATGCTCGGGAACATGGCATGCTCACCGAGATCGAAAGACGGCAACACATCATTCGGATCGACAGCATGCCCCGCTGACGTGAGCATGTCGTCCGTAGGATAAGCATGGACGTGCCCAGCTGATGGGCCCCGAGTATCATCCTGACAAACCTGAGACGCGGCTGCCAGATCTGCTCGCCTATGTGCACTCTCCCCAGGACCGTGATCCGCAAAATCCGCCTCGGCCCGCGAGTTCGAGAAAGCGGGAGGAGAATTGGCCCTTGCCTCGACCTTCCGTATCGCCAACGCCCCGTACTTATACGACCACGCCTTGCCGGGCGACGTCTGGACCCATTGATCGAGGCGCATGATCAGCCGTAGGATGACAGCATTCGGGATCTGCGACTGCGTGGCGTCGTAGTGCGCGAGAACGAGCGCGCAGTATCCGAGACACACTAGAACTCTCGGCGTCAATTGTCGCTATTTCAACGTGATTTGTGAGGAATTCGGGGGCTTCTAGACACGATCTCGGCCCGAGGAAGAATATTTATATTCTGGAAGCCGCCAAACAGGAAAAAACGACTCTAGGGATTACTCACGACAGGTACACGTCGGTGCCGTGTCTCTCAGAAACAAGGGCATCTCGAGGAAGGTTTCCAGAACGAGCTTCGCGTATTTGCAGACGTTTACGCGGAGGAGATCAGTCGCAGTGCCATCGGCCTTGCCATCCGACGTCGAATGAGAAGTCTCCTCCCTGATGGTTTCCGACTCGGCCCAGTTTGAATCCCGGCGCTCGGTGGAAGCTGGGGTCTTGTCATCCGTCTTGGAGCCGATCGAAGCACTACCTGTCACGGGTGTGTTATCGGTGGAGAGGAGAGAGGTAGAACCCAGTGCATCTCCTGTCTTGCCGAGAGCTCGGACGGCCAATATCAGACAAGCTGCGTTGTAACCTATTCGAAGCATCGAAGAGGTCGGTAATGCTATGCGGCCCACTGTCAGGATTGCATGTATATATAGTAACGGTGCATGACCTACCTAGGAGGTGATTCCACCTCTGCTTCCATGTGCGAAACTCTTCACATTCACGTCCATCGCTCGGGTACGATTCTTGAAGAATCTTTTGATGCAGGATGGAGTACAGCATGATCTCGGCCACGAGCATCCCGTCCTGCATGGTCGCCTGGTAAAAGCTGAGGACTTCAACAGCAAGAGTTAGCGGCTTTTAGTTCTGGGCGATATCTAGGTAGTTGTTGGTAGTGCGCAGAACTCCGATAGCACCAATCTGACTGAGAAGAGGGGGAGTCGGTCGAGTGGCTAGCAGAATAGACTAGCAGAACAGACGATGAAAAAGGAACTTTCAGGGTTTACCCACGAACGTTGCACTGATTGATGTGTGACCCCTTCGGAATGATAGAAGGCCGACCGGTTGTCGCGGCCCATCTACAGTGCGTTAGCAATTGAAGCTGTAATGGTGTCGATAGAATAATAAAGGCTTACTGAAGGTGATGGAGGCATATCGTTGACCAAAGATGCATGGCTCGGTGGTCTTCTATCGTCGAGTTCCCTTTTCTGAGTCGGCTAACAATATGTGTGAAGTAAATGCTCAACATGGCTTGCTTCGCGCAGTATCCGGTCAATAACCAACTATCGATATACTCGACTCCTTGCTATGTACAATCAATATCGGGCCATCAAGGTGCTTAGTCTCGTGGCTATAACTGCTTACGCTGCTTGGGGTGTTGGCATTGTTGCTCATGATGAACATAGCATTGAGGTCGTCCATGTCCAGAGGACTGCACAGCATTGCCTGGCCTAGGGTAATGCGCACCTGTTCGTAGATTTGGCGATGCAAGGGTGTTCCGCAAATGTCATCACGGTAGACGACACCGATCAGGCAGCAGACGCTATGCAGGAAAGCCGACACTTGTCGCGCGTCACTGCAGTGTCTCAACTCCTCATAGTCACGCACAAGCAGCGTGTGACCTTGATACTTGATGAAGCTGTGTGGGAGGGTAACAGTCAGTTGATTACATTTATGACTTGGGTGCTTCTTGATGAGCGTCGGCTTACAGTTCAATCAACTCACTCGCAGTCTGCTCGTCGAGCAACTGTAACTGCACGAGATCTGGGTTCCCGTGCCCGACCATCCTGCGATAGCCCAGGGTCACATGTTGACTGATCTCCCTCAGTACTACAATGGGTGCTGATTTCGACCCTCTATCCACTGGGTTCAAGAGATACTCGGGATCTGGAGGATCGTGGCTCGCAGCTGGGGCTCCCTCTTCTGGACCGTCTGAATCTGCGTTGGCTCGGGAAGAACGGCTTGAGCCCTGCCTCTCGGACCCCAAAGCTTGAATCATGGCTTTGATCTCTTGCAGTGCATCTTCGTGGCGTTGTAGCCTAGCATTCGATGGTCATGTTAAACATGCGCGTACAGTTGCCGCAGGGGAGGGGTTGATCTACGACGTGGAAGAGCCCCCGCGACAAGTACCAGCAGTAGCCATACCTCTCCTCAACACCCGGGCGGTATGCCTCCGCGGGGCCGGGATGCGGCGATGCATCATTTTGTCCGCGTAGAGAGCATGCAATCCTGACAAACAGACGTTAACAACCCCTCGTCGTAGAGGGAACGACGACACACCTCAGAGTCTGGCAGCGGTGACAACCCTGAGCGCCGGGGTCGTATTCACACCTGCACTTCAGCCTCTGACAAGACAGGCAGGAGAAAGCCCGCCGCCGTCGCTTTTGGGCCGGGTCTCTGGCGGCGGTGGCGTCGGCGTCGGCGTTGGCGTTGTCATCGGGCGAGCTCCGTCTTGCGGCCCTTTTCCTGGGGCGTGGACTCGGCGCCTCGGTCCCCGCTTCCACGTTAGGGCTGTTCCGCCGCGGCGTGTCGCGTTCCATGTCGGCGGATGTGCCACAGTACCTGGACCCTGAATCAGGGGTGTTTCGATGTTCGAGGTTGTCCCGGTAAACAGGCAAAGAAGTAAACAGCCGGCGGAAATCGCTGGTGTTTGTCTCTGCGCCCCACGTTGTCTAGCGTGACCCACATATCGTCATACCATACCATACCATACCTATGCCAAGCTTATCGACCGCCGGCTATCGGCGGCTCTGTCTGAAAACTGCACGCTTTTCTATTTACTAGATATTATCTAGGACCGATCGTATTGCAATAACAGCCCAATTGAGTGCACTTCACCATGGCTTCGTTTATTATGCCTCTACTTAATTGCTCCAAATTAAGCTCCCCCATGAGACCCAATAGGTGACAGAGCTCCTCTATTTAAAAATATTATCATATTCCAGGCAACGGCTCTCATCAATCTCAGATTCCCATTTTAGCAAGCGCTGACGGAGCCATGATACATATCATATACTGGGCTGCTCGAAGATTGCCATTGACGTTGACTTTTGCCCGGCACTTATTTTGTTGCTGGTGGGCTCATCACAACATACTTTGAGGCACAATGCAAGAAAGAAAAGTGAAAATGAACAAAGCGTGTCGTGTAAAACATGTTGCTCTACTACAAAATACAATCCAGGCTAGTATTCAAGATGATTCAAGAACAAGAACACCAGTGGAATGAAGGAGCTGACCAGATAAACCGAGAATCTGCAAGGATCGCTGATGGATGTTCTCAGAGCTGAGCATTTCTTCCTGTCAGCTCATATCTATCTTAGTGGCTGTGTTGATATTCACACAAGTTTTGATCAAAGATTATTGAGGGTTGCTACAGAAATTGACTTATAGGAATTATTTATATGGTGCCGTGGCTTTTTTGTCTTTTCTTCTCAATATTGCCCGAATCAATTTTGATGTTGTGGAATTGTTCAGTCATCAGATGTGCTCTATGCCAAGGTCTCAGAATGTTGGTTGTTAAAACCAAAGGGTTATCTATGTTTTCACCTTCACGAATGTTCTTTCTCACAGAATCTCACGATGCCGCATACTATCAATTCTAGCGGCTTCCGTCTGCCCAATACTTAAATGGGCTCGCCGTCTTCCTTATGGCCTGCTTTGCTGCAACCCTCTCTCGATGTTCTTTCTCGGTAATCAACGAGGCCTTTTGTTCACCCACCTGTCCACTTCAACTCCTTTTGTCAGACTTTGCGCTAGGAATTGCACCTAGCATAAGCCACTTTGCAATATTTGATGCATACCACAGTGCTCGCAGCTGCACTTTAATCTTGACACTCGAGATATTCCCAAGCTTACTGGCCGACTCATTGCTCAGACAGTTTCCTGCGGAGAAGGTACTTGTTCGCATTTGACTCAAATTCCTTGAATTTGACTTATAGCCCCCCCAGAAAACATGACGGGACACTGCGGCAGCTCCAGAGCCAGTTTGAAGCTTGGCTGGGGTGCAGACGCAGAGGAGACTACAATAGAAGCCGAATCAGCCGCGATCGAGGAGCGCCTAAGGAACCTGCCGGAACGTTTCAGGCAAGGCCCTATTCCATTTGGTCACAGTGACGATACGGAAGAGGAACCAAACGAAGATGAAGTTATTCCTGCCCTCGCAGATGTTATCGACCTTACGGGCGATGCACCCGTTATACAACAACGATCACAGACCCAGACCGTCCGCAATTCATCTGTGCCATTGAACGCAGCCATAGAACACTACAAGTTCAATGGCGTAAAGCTCGAACCGGGGTCGACTGTCGAAATTCGAGTTCTAGAGCAGCCTCAACTATTCAAGGCTTCATTCCTCCACATCAAGCATATAATTAACACCCCTGACGGTATCAAGCTACGTGGTATTGCTCTGACGCGCTTGAAAAATCTCCGCGGACGCCTTCCTCGACTCCGAAATGAAGTGGCTATGATTCTCCATGTGGATAGTGACGATAAACGCACCGACGAAGTTCAAGCAGCCATAGAAGTACCTATCACCGACGTCATCAATATTCGCAACTGTCATTTTACAAATGCGGACTTTCCCATGCATCGGACCGTTATAGGAATACACGATACCCCGGCAGACCTTCAGCAGCAGGGGGTCTTGATGTGTCGATGGAGATGTATCTTTAAATACAGAGATTCTGTCACTCGTATTGACCATATCAACCAGACACGGAAGAATGCTGCGCCTCTGGAATATATCGTCCAACATCTCAATACCAAGCAGGTGAGCAAAAAGAGATTCAAGGTGCCAGAGATTAGCCGTTTCAATAGATGGAGAGGAGGGAAAGTCCGTGGAGGGGAACATGACCCTGAGAGCGGAAACGGTTCAGTCAGAGGGCCAGTCGTACAGTTAGACGGCGAGGAGGACCCTGAGCTAGTATTGATCGAAAAGAAACCAGGACAGAGATACACATTCGGGGACATGTTTTGCGGAGCAGGAGGCGCATCTTGCGGTGCTCAAAAAGCCGGGTTCCATGTCAAAGTTGCCTGTGATCACCACTCAGGAGCCTGCAAGACTTATACCGAGGCCTTTCCGGACGCTCAATTGTACATGATGGACATCTTCGAATTCATCATCAGCGAATACACGAAAACACGAGTAGATGTTCTGCACCTGTCTCCGCCCTGCCAGTTCTGGTCGCCTGCGCATACGTGCGCTGGTGTCAACGACGATGCGAACATTGCAGCTCTGTTTTCTTGTCACGAACTCATCCGGAAACTTCGACCTCGCCTATTCACCCTCGAACAGACCTTCGGTATCTTACACCCGCAATTTGAGTACTACTTCAACGCACTTGTCAACGGCTTCACGGAGAACAACTACTCTGTACGATGGAAGATCGTCGACTTAGTTGACTGGGGCTCACCAGCTACTCGCAAAAGGTTGATAATGATTGGCTCTTGTCCCGGAGAGGACCTTCCCCCATTTCCCGAAGCTACTCACGTCGCACCTGGAGTCAACAAGAAGGAAAAGAAGCCGTATGTCACAGTCCAGAAGATGCTAGCAAGAATACCCCGCGGCGCCTCACAGTACGACGATATGCATCAACCACAAGATATGGTGCGAAAACGCCTTCCACGATGGGATCCAGATGTAACTCTGAGGCGCTGCATCACGACAAATGGTGGTTACGGCAATTACCATCCGAACGGCAGAAGGGATTTCACCTTGCGGGAATATGCAACTCTACAGACATTCCCGGTCGACTACCCATTTCAATACCCTGACAAGAAGAAACAAATCGGCAACGCGTTTCCTCCGCAGGTCGTCAAGGTGCTCTACACACATCTACGCAAGTGGCTGGACAAGCAGGACTGCGTCTATGCTATTGAGAACGAACCTATAGACTCAGATGACCCGGACATCGAGATCCTCGATCTCGAAAACGACGGGTTGATGGATGAAATCAGTGACGATGAAGACGTTGAGTACGTGGGTTCGCAATATTTCTCTAGCTCTTCGAGCAGCAACGGAAGTATTTACCACGATGACATGGACCTGGACATGGGTGATGGCGATTACCTTCCTGTTCTGTGTGTTGACGCGAACCAACGCCAACGTCGACGAATTTGGCCCACGGTCGAGACGGCTAGAGGCAGTGCAGGCAAAACGCAAGACTACATTGACCTCACAGGGGACGAGGAATAAGGAGTGATTATACAGTAGACAGCAAGCACATTTGGGGTACAGTTGGCTTGGTAGTATTTCAAGCGGTCAGCTTTAAGTAGGCAAACCAATAATGTGATTGTCTGCTATTGGTCCGTAGCAAGTAATTAGAGTCTCTCTACCAATCCCCATTCACAGGAACTAAATGGAAACCCGCCGGACGGCAACAGAACTTGCGCAATTCTTTCTGTTTTGGCACTCCACAATATGACTTGGCTGGCAGAATGGTAATCTGCCCCTTAGATCTAATCAGGCGATATCATGAGCTCGGACGAATGACAACAAAAAGCGAAAATTTGATGACATTTCCCAAAATCTAGGTAGTATCCCGTGCCGTGCCGTGTCGTGAACAAAGATACTTTGCCAGCACGACACGTGAGTCTATATGCGAATGCAACATTCATATTCTGCGGCTCTGCTTTAACATGATTTTATGCGCGTTTGACCTACCTACCGGTACCCAGTGTAAACGAGGGAGCCCAATGCAACGCCATGTCGCCTGATCGTGTACCACGTATGCGTATCGTGTGGCTGTCCGAGTTTCCCCACTACAGAAGGTTGCAAATTGGGGTAGTCCAAAGATCTGGACCGTCCCTTTTATCATGCCTCGGGTGGACCGATAAACCGTGCTTTTTCTGCATGGGAAATGAATGGTACCAAGATATGGGAAATCTGAGCAAGGAGCTCGCGAAATGGTACTATGGCGATTCCCCAATACAGACTTCTCCCTGTAACTGCACTTGCTCGTTAAAATTACCTACTGTGTTGAAAGAGGTCGGCCTGGGATTTGAGTCAATTCATTCCGGCCGGTCTTCCGGTTGGATGTTTCGTGGGAGGTTCTCGATACTGGTACAAACAGTACAGTACCTACCTACTGTATAAGAACCTTGAATTTTTTGATCTACAGCAATAATTTGCACAAAACGCGGGGGCTTATTCACTAAAGTAAATGTCGGCGTAGTTGACTAGTAGTCCAATCGTTTGGATACAGCAGCCGAAGGCATAATTATGCTGCATTTCTGGAGGTTAGTAAGTAGAAAAGGGGTTGATACTACACAATATGCGTTGCCGGCATAACTAACTTAACATGCGATGGCTTGGTACCTGCAGGTTGCTATACTACCCTGCAGACTGTATTGCCGATGCTTCCGACTATGACGACACCGGCATTTACCGCGTTGGAGAACTTGGACTATGCTATTATTGATGCATTGAGCGAGTTGCAGAATTGCAATCTGGGAGATGTGATCGTTTTATCTACGTAATGCTACTACTTGACAATCGGTGAACAGCAAGCTCTGTAACGGTCGCGCGATCGAGATTGGAATTTTCATGAAGTTCATCTAGTATATACGTGCGTACACTATCAAGACATGCTTCATGCCGGGCGACTATTTCTTTTAGTGTAGTGTACTTACCTAAGTAAGTTGAACGGTCAAAATTGGATACCCCCGCTAGTACATAGTATGCTGCGAAAAGAGATGATCTTCATCTTATTAAGCCACAGCTTTGGCAACATGGCTTGCAACCCCAATGAGACCCTGGCAGAAACTAGTTATTCTGCTAGACTAAGTACTTAGTAGGTTAGCGGGGATGCTGGGGTGTGTTCCGCAACCGCTGAGCCTAATCACAATATCAGGGCGCGGACGCAGCACCGTTTTATTGCAGGGTCCTCTCAAAACCACGATTCTACGATACTATACCGGTACTGTACTTTACCAGCTGGTCGCTGAAAACTACCGATTCGTTCTAGACATGCATTCACGGGCAAAATCTGAATGCAGTTCATCTCCTGATGCCCCGCCAGTTGTGTCCAAACAGACTGGCGAAAGTATAAGCTGAATGCCCGCTCCGGGGTCCAACCCATACAATAATTGATCTTGATATTACAGCACGTCGATGACCCCAGAGTTGACTCGGTTGGGGTTATGTCTGTGCTTTTTACCGCTCCCTGGCTCGCACGCGCGCTTACGGCACAGAATGAAGGCCTAGAACGCTCGACTATGGGCTTCGCCTATGACTACCATAGTACAATACCTAGATCTGTACTGTAGGTATCGATCCGTGTGCTGGCAACCGAGGCCAGTACTTTCAGGAACATGAGGATGAAAAGGAGTTCCGACCTCGTCAAGTGCCGGCAATAGTGACGATACACTAGACTGGATATCCTTGGTACGGCTCCGCACATTATATTCAACCCAATTAGCATTCAAGCAATGCCGAAACCACCTCTTACGGCTTGTGACTAGGTATTGTATGTAGAGTACAGTACGTACACTACAACAGGGGCAACTCTGCTTGCAAGTTTCCGTGGATCGACTATTGGATCGACCGGGTATCCGGTGGCTATCCATCAATCGATGATCCGAATACCTGGCGTTGTAATTCCCTGTCGCGAGAGGCGAGATGGACATACCGCCAAGTTTCACGTCGGCTCCTTGACCACATGTCATGGCGCCGTACATGGGAAAGAGAGGTATTCAAATAGAGTGGCTGCCCCGTCTCGATGGAACAATTCCACCTCTCCATCATCGCGCTCGCTCACGGTAGTCACTCATTTCAGTGCTTTCAGCATTACCACACTCGTTTTTTAAATTGGATCTAGTGATATCGGTCACTATTCCAGTCCATTCTTTAAGTAGCTCTGAGTTTCGATCCCCCGGCAGCTATGCGCTTTCCTAACCAAGGCGCCGTGGCCATGGCCATGGTGGCCTCCGTTGCCACGGCCACCCCTCACAACGGTCTCCTGGGCCTCGGCAATCCTCAAACGGGCCTGGATCTCAGCAAGCCGATTCACGCCGGCATCGATCTCAGCGCTGACCTTAGCGGCAAGGTGCTTGTTGCCGGTGTTCTGGCCGATCTTGTTGTAGACCCCATCGCCGAGGTCAAGGCTGGTGCTGAAGTCGCTGTTGTTTGCGAGGAATGCCACATCAAAGGTGATATCGAAGCGTCTATTTCTTTGGAGAAGGTTGTTCCTGCTTTGAGCCTCTCACTGAAGGACATTGAGGTTCTCTTGGACCTGGACGTGTACATTGGTGCTGCTGCCACCATTGCCGTCAACCTAGTTACACCTGCCAAGGTATCGCTTCCGCTTCCTGGCTTGAAGGTTGAGGCCCTTGTCTACCTTGACCTCATCCTTGGCGTTCACACCGAGTTGGATTTATCTGCTGGTGTATACGTTAGCTTGCCTGAGGCTTCCCTCGAAACTGACATCCTCAGTGGTGACATCCTTGATGTCGACTTCTCTGGTGTTCTCGTCAAGGTCCTCCCGATCAACGTCCGAGTTGGCTGCACTGAACTCCTTGCTGATCTCCGCCTCCGTGTTGACCTCGGCCTTGCTGCTGCCCTTGACGTTGATGAGATTCTCCCGCTCGACCAACTCATCCCTGGCCTTCACATTCCCTCTATCGGAGCTGGTCTCGAACTTGCCGTGTACGCCAACCTCCTGGAGTACGTCGGTCTGTTCTGTGCCGCTCCCGAGTGCCCCTTGGCTAAGGAGGTAGGTTTCAATAAATCCGTTAGCAAATATGAACGAGAACTAACATGCTATATAGGCTTACGGTCTGAACGTTGGCGCCACAGTTGAGCTTGGTGTGGCCGTTGAGGACTTGCTCTCGATTCACCTGGCTCCTACCGTCGCCACTGCTCTTCTCAGCATCCCTACCAACACCATCTGCATCCCGTCTTACACTGCCTCGCCTCCTCCTTACACCACACCCAGCGGCGTTCCTACCTCCAGCGGATCCATCCCTACCGGTGTTCCTACTTCAAGCGGCCCCGGTAGCACTGGTGTTCCTACCTCTAGCGGACCTGGCTCATCCAGTGGCCTTCCTACATCCAGCGAACCTGGTTTCCCTACTGGTATCCCCACGTTTAGCGAACCTGGCTTCCCTACTGGTATTCCCACGTCTAGCGAACCTGGTTTCCCTACTGGTATTCCCACGTCTAGTGAGCCCGGCTTCCCTATCAGTATTCCTACTGGTGTCTCTACTTCCAGTGAGTCTGGCTTCCCTACCGGCGTGCCCACATCAAGTGCTCCTGGCTCGCCGACCGGGGCTCCCACATCGAGCGGCCCTGGCTCTTCAAGCGGCGCCCCTTCATCTAGCGACAACACCGGTGCCCCCACCTCTAGCGACAATGGTTCCAGCGGTGTTCCTACTTCCAGCGGCCCTGCCCCTACTGATGGCTCTTCTACCGGTGCTGTCTCTACGCCCTCTGGACCTGCAACCACCCCCGCCCCTGGCGGTGATGAATACGTGACCTCGACCATCACCAACACACAGACCTTCACTGTCACCGCTTGCGCCGTCAATGTTCCTAACTGCCCGGCCGGCTATCAGACCAGCGTTACTCTCGTCCACACAACCTCCTACACCACTGTGTGCCCCGCTACCGCCACTGGCTCTATCACTGCTGCTCCCGTCCCGACATCTACTGGTGGCCACAGCATCGAGACCATCACTAAACAGGTTATCACCATGGTTCCTTGCGATAGCACTACTACCTTCGTCCCTCCCACCGAGATCTCTACTGTTCCCTACCCTTCAGATGTCCCCACCCATGTTCCCGGCTACTCTACTGGCTCGTCATCTCCTTCATCGCCAGCTGGTGGATACACTGGAAGCGTCCCTGTCGGCTACCCGACTCCTTCCTACCCTGCTAGTGGCTCGGCCCCTTCTCAACCTGCCGGCGGTCCTTCTGCTAGCTCTCCCGCAGGTGGCCCTTCGGCATCTTACCCTGCTGGTGGTTCAACTGCGTCTTCCCCCGTTGGTACCCCTTCCGCTAGCTACCCGGCTGGCGGCCCTTCGGTCAGCTACCCTGCCAGCAGCTCGAGCAGCGTCGTGTACCCGACGCCCACTAGTGTCCCATACCCTTCTGGCCCTGCTTCAGGCCCTGCTCCTCCCAGCGGAGGTAATGGCACCATCCCCCAGACTTGGGCTACCTACCAGCCCAGCGCCAGTGCCACAATTCCGGCCGGCTATCCCACAGCCCCTGCCGGAACCCCACCAGTCACCGCTGGTGCCGGTAAGGTCAGCAGCAGCATTGCTGCTGTTATCGCTCTGATGGGCGCTGTTATGGCTTTGTAAGATGGGATATGAGATCTCGAAGTAAATAAAAGGAGGTGGGCTAGTATCTCATTGTCGCCCTTCAGCGATGAGGCTAGTGTAATGTAATGTCTGATACAAAATAGATGGGGCGTTATTATACCATAGGTGGCGTTTACTTAATGCTCATGACAATATATAATCTTGCTCATAAGTTTCTACTTGTGCTGTTGTTAAGTCCTGTTGGCTTCTGATTATTTTTCTGTTTAATGTTGTGTTATGGTAATCTCGATGCAGTTTCAGAGTGGCAATCGATTTGTGTCAGCTCGGACGTTGCCATTGACATGCACTGGCGATGGTTGGGTAACAGAGTTAAACTTACTCTTATATCCCGTACGTGCAATCATGCTCGATTTTATAGATAACTAGACTTGATCTCCAGCTGCTGTCATTTATTAACTTTACTCCAATTTCGTTGGGGAAGGAGAGTCAGCAGAGTTACGCGAATCTGACCTGCATCGTTAGTCTGAACGGGAATGCATGAGATTAGTTTCTTCACTAGGTAGAATCTGGTTAGAATACGCCACCGCCATGTGCTTATGTGCCTAGATTGGACACTCTGCTCGGCAGTTAGGTGCAGTATTATACCAGACTTTCGGGTATATATTTTTTCGCGATGGTTACAACATACTTCATTCTATTACCTACCATACCAGGTAAACAATAAGGTCCATTTACATTAACTATTTACTTCAGTTCGTTAACCTCAGCTAAGAAGCGCTAGACTTTATCTCAGTGTAGAGCTTTATCGTAGAAGACTTGCAAAGCCTTTTGGCACTATACACTATCCAAAGAGGCTCCAGAATAGTTCCAAAACCCGCCGAGACGAGGTCAATCCGCCTCCCAAAGCGTTACTAGAGTGCCCTGCAAAGATGAACCCGACGAATCCCTGTTCCAGCCGTTGCAAAGATGACTACAGCTGATGGTAAGTCCCCGACGCAGATGGAGTATTGCTCCGACCAGGGCTGCTTTCCCCGCACCTGAAACCACAGACAACCACGGATTCAACTCATCGCCTGGTTGTTGTATATTTAGCTCCTACTTCTCTCATGTCTTACTGTCACGAGTATTCTCATTGTTATGATCTGTGTATAAGTCAATTTCCTCTACGGCATTTATCTTCGCTCGGTAGACAGCAGTCAGTTACACTGAAAGTTATCTTATATAACAAACTCTCCGACTCGGAGAAACCCTCTAAAATACTCGCACTGCCATACTAGACACTGACAGCGGGATTTAAAATGGCACCATTCCGAGCCGAGCAGATGGGCTCGCTTCTACGCCCAGATGACCTCCTCAAGATTCGCGCTACCATCCGCGACAAGGGCATATCAAAAGAAGAAGCCGGCCTGCCAGCCGTGGAGAAGCAGGCCGTCGTAGACGTGGTGAAGCTACAGCAGGATTTAGGCTTCAAGGCTGTGACTTCGGGCGAGTTCAACCGCACGCGTTTCTGGGGTTTGATGTGGGACGAATTCGAGGGGACGATCCAACTACAGGATGCCGAGGCGAGCATGTTTCGGCTGTACCACCCGGACGTCGTTTCTCTCATCGAGACAGACCGGCACGTGATGCCCGGGGAGTCCGTCATCGCAGGTAGCAAGCTTTCGCATGACCCGAGCAAGTCTACCTCGAACCTGCACGAGCTGAAGCTCGTCCAGGCCGCCGTTCCGGAGAGTGAATGGGGCAACATCAAACTAACCATGATTACGCCCGCCTGGTTCCACATGAGATACGCACAAGACAGGGCGTACACCAAGGAGGCATACGCCAACGACGCCGAGTACTTCGCCGATGTCGCGAAGGTGTACCAGGCGGAGCTCGACATGCTTTACAAGGCCGGGCTGCGCAACGTGCAGTTTGACGATCCGGGCATGGCGTACTTCTGCTCTGCGAAGTTTCGTGAGGGCTGGGAGGCCGACAAGGCTAATATCGGGACTGTAGAGGACCTCCTCGATTCATACATCTGGTTGTACAACGACTGCGTGAGCAAGGCGCCTGCCGACATGCACTTCGGCATCCATCTCTGCCGGGGCAACTTCATCGGAGGGCGGCACTTCGCCGAAGGTGCCTACGACATCATTGCCAAGAAGCTCTTTCAGAACCTGAACCTGCACACCTTCTATCTCGAGTACGACACGGAGCGCGCCGGCGGTTTTGAACCCCTCAAGTTTCTACCGAAGGACAAGAGTGTCGTCATAGGTGTCATCAGCACGAAACTGCGTGAGCTTGAGAACAAGGAGACGATAAAGCAGCGCTTGTACAAGGCTGCCGAGTTCGTCGCCGAGGGGCGTGGCGAGTCCAAAGAGGAGGCACTCAAGAGTATATGCGTCTCTCCTCAGTGTGGCTTCTCTACTCACGAGACCGGCTACCCGCTTTCGCTAGACGACGAGAAGAAGAAGTTAGCTTTGGTAAGACAGATTGCCGACGAGGTCTGGGGCGAGCCTTGAGATATTAGGCGAGGGATTGTGGGTGAGTAGGACGGGACGAGTGAGTTACTACGAAGTTAGGTTTAATAGGGAAGGAAATCGATGTGGGATGGCGTCTTGACACTTCAACATACTAAAAATGATCGGTACTTGTAAAGGGGAATCTTCACGGAGCATGAATCAACTTCAAAGGACTTGAAGATGTACGGATTGGGACCATATGAAAAGGGGCTTAGAAGTCCCTCATGTTGGCGGCGTTTAGAAGGAGAGTGTTTGATAGGAAGTAGTAGTAGTGGTGAAGCTTTGTGTTGTCTAACTACTAAGTAGGTAGCAATCGCATTTTCTACATACGGGGTACAATATCAGAGGCTGCATTGTTTGGTTGATCAGAATTCTTATTGCATATCGTGTATGTCAAATATATCTTGACGAATATATTTGCTGGTGTGACAAACTTGTGTATGGTATTATATCTAATCCTGTTCATTCTCCATGTCTGGGTCCTGCAACGTTAGTTTTTACTTGAAAGGTTCTGTCTCCCGTTATAATCTCCTTACACCAACTCTATCGTCCACTCATAAACCTGCAGCTGGCAGCCCGTGCCCATACTGCCCCATAGGAAAACTCTACTTGTATTGGGCGTCACGCGGTATTCAAAAGCTATGCTGGATGTTGGCCTTGGGAGATGTCGTTGGCCGGTCAACAGCGTATCTAATGATTTGCGTTGGTGTTGTGTTAATCTTCTCCGAGATCTTCTTACTGATGGAATCGCAGAACTTGTTGAGCAATAGCTAACAGGATGAAGCTGATTGATATTATAAACGTCACTCGCACATAGTAGATATTACGGTTGTTTTTGGGGGGTAGTGAGGCCATCTTCAACTCACGATGGCTTACCTCAACCGCGACTTAAGCTTGGGTGTTAGATATTAGTAGTTTCGAGCTGTTGCCAATGATTCGTCGGGAAACCAATCAGCAAAATGCTATGGATCTCATGAAATTATTGTAATACCTAATATGGAATCTCCTCCAAGTCGTGCGAAGACTGCCGGTACACTACTCCGTACCTAAATAAAGATGGCTCCAAGTCCTTGTCAAGTGCTGAAAAGCTTTTGCATGGATGATAAATAGCGCTCCACTCTTCCCGTAGTTAGAGCCATTCCAGGGCACTAGATTGCGAAATGCTGCCTGTACAGTAAGTTCTCCGTATGGTGCCCGAGGAATTTCCTGTGGATACTTATCTTCCACAGGTTTTGGTTGTCACTCCGTCTGTTCACTTGGACGTCAACATGCCTTAGGATCGACGACACCACCCTTGATAATGACTTCGATTTGTTGCACAGCGTGTCACAGGGCCTGAGACTGACATATTAATATTACAAGAAGAGCCTTCTGGGTCTGGACCAGCCTAGCCCACTGAGGTGTTCTGGAGCCCTTCGCGCAGCAACGAGTGTTCAAAACGTTCAAGTACAGGGATCGTGACGCAGCGCTACCACCTCGGGACTATCCGGCTGACACTTGTATACGTATGTAATGTCTGAGCCGCGCAACCAAACGATGGTGACCTCCCACATGGTCTCGAGACAGATTTGCTCAACATCTAGAGCGCTGACGATCGGGTAGGAGCCAAGCAAAAGGGCAATTGTGATGTGCCCGACCGTCATACCAGCTATCTCCTTAGCAACACCGCTCGCAAGCTCGATAGTCGAACGTCTCATCCGGCGACCAGGGAAGGGCCTTATGGACAATGCCGGGGTTTAAACAATCTATCGGTCATCGGAATAGCCGAATAGCGGTGTGCAGAGCAGATGAGCCCTCTAAGATCAGTGGCCCCCCTACGGGCCGTCCCCCCACGGGCCACCCTTTTACACTAAAACCCCACTTTTTTATACCCTTTTTAAAAGGTGGATAAAATAGCTAAAAATAAAACACTAGTAAATTAAATTATAATAAAATCGGGGCTATTAAATTAAAAATAAACTAAAATATGTTTACGATTTAATTAATTTTTAATAATTAATTATTAGTTTTAGCTTTAAGTGTTTAACACTTTTATATAGAAATTACTAGTAAATTTGTTAACTATATAATTTTCTAAGAAACTTACCTGTTTTAAGGTTAGTTTAAAATAAGTATAGTAGGGCTATAATATTAAAATATATTTAAAAAATTAAAACTTAATATTATATTATTTAAAATAAAACCTTTTTATTTTTAAATATTTTATTTAATTAAATATTTAAGTTTAAAGTAAAAATTATAGCTAAAAATTTTAGCAAAATTTTTTATATAAATTTATACAGTATAAAAAACTATATAAATTTACTAATAAAATTTTATTAAATTTTTAGCTATAATTTTTACTTTAAACTTAAATATTTAATTTAATAAAATATTTAAAAATAAAACACTTTTAATTTTATTAATTTAATATTAACCTTTAATTTTTAAAATACATTTTAATATTATAGCCCCACTATATTAGTATTAAACTAATTTTAAAACAAGTAAGTCTGCCAGAAAAATTACACAGTAAACAAATTTACTAGTAATCTTTATATAAAAATATTAGTACAGCTAAAAAAAATAAGCTAAAAATTAATTATTAATTATTAAAAATTAATTAAATCGTAAACGTATTTTTGTTTATTTTTATTTATATAGCCCCGATTTTATTATAATTTAATCCACTAGCGTTTTATTTTTAGCTATTATATCCACCTTTTAAAATAGGTATAAAAAAGTGTTAAAAAGTAGATTTTTGGTGTGAAAAGGGTGGCCCGTGGGGGGACGGCCCGTAGGGGGGCCACTAATCTTATCCTGTGATCGTTTATCACGACTCCGAACATGCTAGTTGTTGTCGTGTTGCGGGAGCCCGCCGTGTGCCCGGCGTGGTTGTAACTTGCGTCCAATAGTACGAGAGGTATGCCGGCAAAACTTTCCGCCCAGTGCTACGACACCCCGCCGGAATGGCTCAGCGGGCTCACGAGTAGCGGAGTATCAGTTAACGGTTAGTATACTATGCCGATGCCGTGACGATGTCGCCGTGTTTCTCGTACAGTTGATCATACCTGACTTCAACTACAGTAGAACTTGCTTAACTGCGCGGTGATGCCCATCCATCCTCTTGAGTCCTGTGCACGAACCTGAATGGCGAGGATTAGAAATTGGTCATTATGCCGTTGTCAACAAGTCTGAAATCCTCCCCAAAATATTATTGTATTGACCATGAAAATGCTGGTGAACAAAAATTCAGCACACTACAGTACCTAAGACATAACCATCCCAGTCTGAGCACTGTATGGGGTGCTAAGTCCCTGCAGAACCTCATGCAACTAGAAGTAGCTAACCTTAGCTACCGTAGTCTTTCAGAATACCTACATAGTAGGTAACTTGCTGAAGCGTACATGGGAACCAGTAACGACACCGCAAAGTTCTATTTCGGCGGAAGACATGACATGATATCCATGCCAATTGAAGAAGATAAAGTACAAGCAATTACTGGCGCTAGTCTCATATATGTAGCCTCTTTAACGCGATTGAGCCTTGGTTTAAGATGATTCATAACAGTGAATATTTACCAAGGTCGACTGGTTCCAGCAACTACTTAGCGTCCTGTCGAGCTGAATAATATATCGCAACACGAGCAGGAGAACGACCGAAGATTGAGCGGGACTACGCAGAGTCCGAGTCCATCCACATTTGATATATCTCTATCTAGTTGGCGGGCCCGGCCGTGGATCTGCTGGCGAGTCACTAGATAAAAGCTTGCCGATGGCCCGAGTTCTGGCCGGTCTTGCACTAGAGCGAGCCATCACGGTACCTAGTTAGTAGTATAGACCAGCCTCGGTTTGACATCTTGGCATGATAAGACAAGGCTTAGTATCAACTACTTTACATATTGAAGTGACGAGAACACACTACCTTACCTTGTGCCACCGAGATGAACAGCTTTGGTGTGAACGAAATAGTTATTGTACGGGGAGGCAGACACCAAAGCCCACCCGGATTTTGTGGAGTTCTTATGAACCGGGGAATCATGTTGTTCACTCTCCTGTAACAACAAAAACAAAAAAAAAACCCCACCGTTTTTTGCTCCATAACAGGACCGACTCGGCAATTGCTTGATCGGTGTGATGGCGGACCAAAAATGGGGTCCTGTGCTGTGGTGGACAACGCACTTGATCGATCCAACATACGATCGGTACATCCGAGCAGCATCACCACGGTCGGACTTCAAGTCCTCGCGGTATCTTCTATAGGATGCTGTCCACGCGAGAACCCGTGACGACCCATGAGGTGAGACTAGATCTGACAAATCTCATCGTTAATTCGCTTATCGGTCTCAGATGGCAGGGGCATAAGAAAAAAAATGCATGCCACCACATACTGTATTGTAGTGTGCCTACGAATTGAACGGGTCATCGCTCCCGCATCTAGCGGCGCCTACCGTCGTGACGATCCACTGCGGCTCGGCTCAAAGGGTCTGCTCTTAGCATGCATAGCTCTACTTTTTCCTCTTTCTCTGCTTGAATTTAGTTTCGCTCTCGGGTGACGACACTGTCTTATCACCCGCCGTCACTTGGTGGTAGTCCCAGAACAGTGTGCACGTCGAAGCACGCCACTACTAACACCATGTTGCTCTACCCTACTGAAAGAAGATCGAACAGTGCGCCAGCTCAAGACCGGTTTACATGGCCGAATCCGTAGCCTCGGTTCTCCTGCACTGGCCGGAACAGCCCATCGGTCGCGTGGCTCGAAGAATTTTTGTGTTCTATGTTTAATAGTGGACGGGGAGAAAAGGCCCCAATGTGTAGTACCTGAATCTAGACCAGTAGGCTAGATCGGTAGGTACTATGGCCAGACGTCTGCCCATGGTAATGTCACGCGGATCTCGCGACTCGCTCTTTGAACAGAAAGAAAGTTCGTGGGCGTAAACTGGTCGCATCACACATGATGTATCGAGAGATCTGGGCCACCGAGAACCTTCCAATTTCCCCAGTCTTTCTAATATATTTATTCTTTTGTTTTTAAGCTCGCGATCCCTAGAAACTCAGATCATTCTCTCTTCAAACAAATCCATTCGAATCCAGAAAGAAAACACACTTCCCCAGTGTTGGTGTTTATTCATCTATCTATCTCAATACCTTCCCTGCACCCATCGGCAAGATGCGTTGGCATACCAAAGCCAAGAGTGAGCAGGCTGAGACCGTCAACAATGACGGCGCAGCTCAGGAGAAAGTCCAGTCAAATGAAAAGATCACATTCGCCGCCTGTTTCATGGGCCTTGTCGCCAGTATTGGAGGTTTTATGTTCGGCTATGTTAGGTGCGAAAGACCCTCCCTCGGCGTGGACCATTGTTTTCAAACAGTGTATACTGATTATATTTGTTTGTAGCGGTCAAATTTCGGGTTATTTCAATATGGAAGACTTTGCGCGACGATTCGGTGATGCAAATGGTTCTTTCAGTGCCGCAAAACAAGGCACTATCGTTGGTCTCTTGGCTGTCGGTTGTCTCATCGGTGCATTAGTTGCCGGCAAGCTGGCTGATACGTTAGGTCGACGTATGGCTATTTCGGCCTTTGCGTTGTGGGCTAGCGTCGGTAACGTCATTGAAATCTCGTCTGAGTACGCTTGGTATCAGTTCGCCATCGGACGACTTGTCACTGGCGTTTCCATCGGCGCCCTATCTGTTGTGGTCCCCATGTACCAGTCCGAAAGCAGCCCGGCTATCATTCGAGGAATCCTAGTCTCGACATATCAACTATTTATTACCCTCGGTATCTGGACCAGTTATCTAGTCGACTGGGGTACCGCGGACATGAAGAACAGCGCTTCGTGGCGTATTCCCAATGGCCTTGGGTTTGCCTGGTCTCTCGCCCTCGGCGTCGGCATCCTTTTCCTCCCCGAAAGCCCTCGTTTTGCCTATATGAAAGGGTGCACAGAAGAATCCCGACGTACCATTGCCCGCCTAGCCGGCGTAGACGAGAACGACCCCGTAGTTAACGACCAGATCAACCAGATCCAGAATAAGGTCAACGAAGAGAGCGCTCAGGGAAAAGCAAGCTTGAGCGAGATTTTTACCGGCCCTCGCATGTTTTACCGAACCGCTTTAGGAATTGTCCTTCAGGCTGGTCAACAGCTGACTGGTGCCAACTTTTTCTTCTACTACGGTACCACGATCTTCAAGGCGACAGGTCTTAGCAACAGTTACGTTACCCAGATCATTTTGGGAAGTGTCAATGTGGCTTGCACGTTTGCCGCCCTCTACATAGTCGCCAGGGTTGGCCGACGCAAGGCCCTCATGGCTGGCGCTGGTTGGATATTTATCTGCTTCTTGTATGTCACACTAACCACACAAACTTTTCAATAAGACTGACATGTTATAGGATCTATGCCTTTGTTGGGTCGTTTGCATTGGACTCGGTTAACCCGCAGAATACCCCCCAAGCCGGTTCAGCTCTCATTGTCTTTTCGGCTCTTGCCATTGCCGCTTTTGCAACCACTTGGGGACCTATCGTTTGGACCGCGGTTGCGGAAATGTACCCTACCCGCTACCGGGCCCAATGTATGGCTCTTGCTACTGCATCCAACTGGCTCTGGAATTTCCTCATCTCCTTTTTGTAAGCTCTTCTTCGCTAGGACACCATTTACAGCCACATTCTAACCATCCTCCAGCACTCGATTTATTACCGACAAGATCCATTACTGGTATGGCTTGGTCTTCGGAGGTGTCAGCTTGGCGCTCGTGTTCATCGTGTTTTTCTTCATGATCGAGACCAAGGACCGCAGCTTGGAGGAGATCGATACCATGTACTTGTTGCATGTGAACCCCATACATTCGGCCAAATGGGATGGCAGCAAGGTTCTGGCCAACTCTCTCCCGAGCACTCAGCACGGCAATGAGCAAGATCAGGAACACACCGAGGAACCTAAAGAACAAGCTGTTGTATAATTTTCGAAGAGGAACTTCAACGAGAAATTGTATAAAATGAGTATAGTATAATTATAGATGTCATTTAGATTAGAGGCTTATACGTTTTACGAGAGAACTGAATTCTACGAAATTAATTTACGCCCCTGACTTACGTGCTGGTCTTCATAGGCATATATAAAATCTTTAGGCCGTGGTTTAGATTAGCTCGGGTGCGGCGGTTTGCTCATCAGAGAGAAGCGAGTCTTAGAAGGTAACTATAAATGTTTCTTGCTGGGATGACGGATCTCAGTAACTGTCACTGTCATTATTTCTAATCTCATTAATACCGGGCAAATCCTAACATCGAAGACGAAGCACGTTACAGGAGGCCCAGTAGGAGTTGACATTGTGTGAGGAACGGACATAATGGGTTCACATTAAATTGTATTGATTATGGGAAAAATTGAATTGAGACTATCTAGGTATGCTTAGATCTATCAGCGAAATTAAAAGCTTGCAGAAGGAGCAGGGCTAGAAAACGAATGATAACTAAATAATGATTTATACTATCGAATGAACAACGCATCGGGCCTGCTAGGACTTTACTTCTTCGACTTGTGCTTTTTATCTTTGCTGTTGCTTGAGCTTGGCTTATGCTTGTCTTTATCTTTGTTCTTAGCATTTATGCTCGGTGGGTGTTTCTGATATGCATACTGGGGAATATTGGTTGCATACTGGTACTGGGGGACATTTTGATCGTACATTTCCATGGCGGTAGGGTTTCCATGCTCGTCCCACGCGTTAGGGTATGCAGACATTTTTGTTACTTTTATTTTTTACGAGCGACTGTTTGTGATCAAGAAGTGTTGTTCGTTAGCTGGTGATTTGGTTTGGCTCAGGTGATATTTGTTGATTTGATGCTCTCTAACAGGACAGATCAAGAAGTTTAGAGTTCTACTGATCGTAACTTAAATATTCGTTCTCTCCATAACACCACCTTTCATGGACCCAAAGACAGAGTGCAAACACTGCTATTATGTGCCTAGCATCCTTTGTTCGTTTAACAAGACTCCTTTCCTGATTTCACTCTATCTTGAGAGACACTGTTTCACTAGTTCTTGGTGAAGACAAAGGCATATAACAATGCAAGGCCGGTAGAAAACCATACGAGACTCGTCCTTGGGTGCGTCAATGCTAATTCCGACCACACTATATTCCCCTGTTCTGAAAATCATTTCACTCCCCGAAGAAACTGTGCAATTTCAAAATGGGCACCAATCACTATAGCGACGGGTCAGTCTACAACAGAAGACCATACCACGCCCTATATATATCCGATGATGAAGGAGAAAGAGATGACGACGTATGCGTATGGCAAGACGGGCCATCACTTTCCGACTCCAACGACACCGACGAGCCCCTAGCTGGCCATTTCCGGAAACATGCAGTTAAATCCAAAGATGAAGAGGGAAATGTTAATATGAAGAGAACGAAAAGCACTAAGAAAACCGAGAGACCTAAGACGAGTGCAGAGGCTGCACCCCCAGGATTAACAAAAAGCATCGAGAACCGGGCTGAGACCGCGGGTATTCCGCTAAGCCATATCGACCCCAACACAGGCAAATTGACTAAGGAAGCGTTTCGCGCGAGAGAAATCCAATATGCGCTTTCTGAGGCACGAAGAAATCTCACACACGTATCACAATTCCTGCTCAAGCTCGAGGCCCGCGCAGGGAAGACCACGAAGGAGGGTATTCGACAGACCCTTGATGCTACAGTCCGTGACTTACACTACGACTTCAATACATGTGGAAGCGATGGGGGCCCACCTGATTCGGACCATAAAAGCGAGATCGACGAGCTCAAGCACCTCTCAGGAGAGGTCTACAACCGACTCTATCTCGTTGATCGACATTGGCGCCGCCTATCGCGAGAAGCGCGCAACGCCGACGGGCAGAGTCCCGATATAGGTATACTGAGTGAGCCAGGAATCAAGGACTGGATCAAAGTAGAGCTACGGACGAACAACCTCGCGGCAGAAGAGACCTGTTTTTATACCGTCCGAGATTTAACCCAGAATCGTAGCTTTAGAGAGTGGGTTACATACCTGCAGAAGCTATGCAATTTCGGGGAGCATCATAGCGATCAGGCAAAACTTGTCGATCTCTGTTGGCGGTTCCTCGACCGTAACTTACGCGGACCGCGGCCGGCAAACCCAACTTCGGTCGAGCAGTTTATTGCGAACCTTGACATGCAAAGGAGGAGTGGCGTATGGGATGAGATACGTAAGCATCCCAAAAGGCAGGAACAGGACGACGCTGAGGCTTGGAAAACTATGAGGAAATACTGGTCTTCAAGGACCGCGCCAGGCTGAAAGGAAGAAGAGTTAAGCTTGTGAATTTATAACATAAATTTGATACTGCCTACGTAGATAACCTCTTCTACCTGAATGATTAATAAGAATTATTCAGATCCTGAAATTTATCTAAAAAAGTTCTACATATTGCCTGATAAGTATTTAAACTAGCTGTTTTCCTGATAGTTTCAGTGCAACCTGACGGTCACCTCCAGCTTTGACCCCTAAACAACAGGAGGGAACTAATAAGCGAAGCCAACACTCTGGAACAACAGGTGGACACTCAACTTTGGAATAAAACGGCCCGCTTGGTGTAATGGAAATAACGCTCAAATCTTTCTCCCACTTGCGTTTCTTTATTTCTGTCAATTGCAAGTTCTTGCATAATGTATTTGAGCCCCTCCGAGACCGTAGTTTGATTTAATATCATACATTTGCTCTTTTTATAATAACATATATCTTTCGTCTTTAGCTAAGAAGAATTGTCTACTAGCATAGTTAGAGGAAATGAAGGAGCAAATGAGAGGCTATTGAAGGTTAGGATGTATCATCATACGTCGTCATCAATTAAATTGAGAAAGAAGGAATCTTGGCTGACAAGACACAAAGAGATATAGCTATTTGGTTTTTGTCAGCACACAACGCCTTCTGTCTCTGTCTCCCACTTCTTTCAAGTAAGCGGAACAAAGACATTATTTCATATGGGCATGCCAAACATATACCTAGCATTAGCCTGCCTGTTCTCGTGTTCCTTAACTCAAGCTTCGACTTTTCGCCCTGAACCTTCAAACTCTGCCTCATATTACGGGGTCAAGCTATTTGGAGTAATAACTTCTTCAACAAATAATCACATTGATCATGCGTGAATGTGCATCTATCCCTCTAGAAAGGACCCCTCTCCTCGCCGGCTCTGAGGACCGGGGTTATTCAACCACCAAGTCGCAACTAACTTTGATCATTCCACCAAGTCATGGACCCTCAAATGAGCGAATCACAGCTGAGGAGAATCTCATAGTGGCAATTGATGAAGAAACGAAAAATAGCAGTGACATATCCGGAAGTCTCACGCCATACAGCAGAACGGCTCTTTGCATGTACTGTCTAGAGCAGGGGCTTGACCACAATCTTCAAGCCTATCACCAGAGAAGGGGTTGGCGAAGATCCATGGAGAGGAGACGGACGAGGGCCGCTATCGGCGCCTACATATGGTTTTATTTACATCTTCTTGGCGTCATTCTCATTCTGCTCTTCATTTTACTGTTTGGATCCTACATACATACAAGGTTAGATAAAAAGTAATTACCCTGGGCGTGTACGCCCGTTGATATTTCCCTGGGAATTCAATAAAACTCATAAATAAGATACATATATAACTCAATTAGGCTTTTCAATGATAAAGAACTCTAGGTGTATTTTCACTTTCCAATAAATCGTCTGTAAAACGATTAACTGAGTAGGGGCAGTCGAGGGCGTCCATTGCTAACATCTGGTTACTCACGAGATTTCTTTCCTAATAAGTCGCTCGACTCTCGTCTCGAACTCTTTCTCGCCTAAGAATTCGAACCGTATCTTTCCCCATAGTATTCTTCATTATCGACCCCATCGTTTTTTCTGACGGGTAATGACGAGGAGGTACTCACCTAAGAAGAGGGCCTAAAATAAATTGGGCGACTACCGAAACTTCTCACACATTCAAGGTAATCATCTCTCCATCTGCCTCCGTCTTCCAAGCCAGACCTTTTCTGCCCCTACGGAGACATAAAGTTCATCTGGACACATACCACATCAAGTCTGCCTTCACATACATATATCTGGGGGCGTCCTTTCTCTGCAGCTTTGCCCACTCGTTCTTCAAACCAGCTTCTAGGCTTTGCCGAGTTCCCGTGACATATGGTATCCTCTACTCCCTCTGCCTTACATACCGTTCATTTCACGACCTGACAGGTTGGTGATTCGCCCACTTGACAACCCCCACACAAGCTGCACTCCCCGTCTCCTACTTAGCTACCATCACTTCCGCTCTCATCTACAGTGGGCATCTGCTAAGCGATTTCAACGATACCTTCTCCACGCATGACTCGCCCCTGCTTTCTGATATCAAAGCTCCCCCAATGCGAAGGCCGTTTACATTAACCTCACTCATCTATCAACGTTCCTAGCCGTCATCAACACAGGCGACCAATCTATTTAAATCTTGTCTCAGTATTCTGACTGAACACTCTGACACTATCCCTTTCTACTTACCTACACCAGCACTCAATAGTGAAGGCAGGAGCTCATCTGGTAGTTACTCAGCACTGGGAAGGCAAGCGCGCTCGCACCTTATCTTCCAAAAAGAAGTACCTACGCCTTCTAAGCTGATTATCTCTTTCCTCATATCCCATTCCATTTTCAACATCATACCACATCTTCCCATATTACATTTCTGCAGTTCGCCTAGCCACGCTGGGTGACGGTTACTTTAATATAATTCGGTCTCAGTGGCTAGAAGGCATGCGGCATCAACCACTCCCGGCGCATTAGTTGAGGCAGGACATTCAAGCCCTGAACATATCACGGTTCGTTTAACTTATTAATTTTCCCAGGTATGTTTAACGATTTTCTCTCCTGAGTGGTATCGACAGGGCGTTATTTCGCTTCCGTTTTCGCAGATTGCTACTACCCTTTTGTTGATTTCACTCTTATCCGCTTGATACTAATTGATTATCAGCAAAATGTCAGAGGGTAAGACGGATGACAGAATCGAGGCCGAACCGGGGCACGATTGTCAAGCAACCATGACTTCAGAGGATAGCAAGAGGTTTATCTGGACCGACTGTTCGGAAGCCGACGCAGGTAAACGAGTGTGGATAAAAGAGCAAGCTCTCGAGGTAGGCTTGAAATGCTGTGCGCGATTGATCAATTTAATCGAAGACGGATTTAGCAACATCGCCAAGCACAGCAAGCAATCGGCGGAATTGATTTGGCCATCTGAGAACCGAAAGGAGTGGATAGCGCAATGTCGTAAGTCACTCATAGTCACACGGCTATGCCAAGAAGTATCCTCTGATATCTTAATTAAACAGGGGAAATCATGAAAGACCACGCGGACTTTAGAGTCCTCGTGGGCGTAGCCGGGGCTACCGGCAGTGGAAAGACGTCCGCGTTGAATGCCTTGCTAGGTTTTCAAGAAATGTTGCCTACGAACAACGAGGAGGCTGCCACGGCTGTCCAATGCAAGGTAGCCTTCAACCATGACCCTCGCCCCGAGTACGCCTTTCGCTGCCATGTCACCTTCCAAAGCAAGAAAGCCTTGGAAACCAAACTAGAGCAATTTTTCCATGATCTAAAGCTCAGAGATGACCTCGAGGCGTCACACAACGGTTCTAACGAGGATGAGGAAGGCCTTCGCGAACTTGAGAGTATGTTGCGTCCTACTCGTGAGATGGTCAGCATCGTATTCGGCTTGCAGGATGATCAGGTCGCTGTATTAGGACTTGATGGAGTCCTCAAATCAAACCCAGAAGCTCTGGCGCTGCTAGGGACTGTGAAGAAATACAATAGTAGCAGCGCTGATGAAATCTCAAAAACGATGAAGCCGTATATGGATTCTACGGCGGCGACTCACAGCATATTCGGAGCAAGATTTGCGGCATGGCCACTCATTGAGCAGGTGGAGCTGTTTGTCAAGTCGGACATTCTACGAAATGGAGTTGTCCTGGTTGACCTGCCGGGCTTGGGCGATGCCGTTGAAAGTCGGGCATTAGTCGCGGAAAGGTCTTTTCATCAGTTAACGGCGACCATGATTGTAGCTCAGGCTACCCGGGCTGCAGATAATTCTACTGCTGTCAACTTGATGTCCAAACATCAGGAGACAGCGATGATGATGGATGGGAAGTTCCACAAAGAGACATTCTGTGTGTGCTTGTCTCAAATCGACCAAATTGACCGCAGAGCCGCATTGAGGAAGGCAGATGCTAGAACGAACACTGATCTCCAGAGCTGGCTTGAGGAGGAGGAGAGACAAAAGCTGAACCTGAAAGCTAAGCTACAGGAGAGGAAGCGCGCGAAAAGGACGATGGAGAAATTGAGAAAAGCAGTTAGAAAAGAACGAAAACAGCCAGGTAAGAAGTGTATAACTACACAGGATATTATAGCATATCACTAACACTTGATAGACAAGAAAGGGGTCAACCCGGATAAGGAGGTTGCCGCCAAGACCGCTCTATGCAAACTCAAGAGAGCCAAAAGGGCCCAAAAATTGGCGGTCGCCGAGATCTCGCAGGAAATCAGTAGTTGCAAGCGACGACTCGTAGAACTCAACGGGAAAATCATATTTACCTGCATTCAAGAAAGGAATCGGTATTTGCGAGAGCGTATCGGCTCAGACTTCAGAAAACGCCAAGCTCGGCTCGTCACGATTACTCCTGGAATGAAAGGTACGTACGACGGCCGAGTTGCAGTTTGCCCAACAAGCGCACAGGCGTTCTGGAAGTGCAAGTCATCAACGGAGAGATTAGCTGGGTTCCCGAGTGAATCGTACACAGGAATTCCTGGTCTAGCCAGTTGGATTCGTCGTGCAACTATACCCAAACGCGAAGCGCATGTCGATGAGCTCCTCAACAGGCTACAGGCACAATATAACATCATCCAACTGTGGTCGAAAGATAAGTGCAAGCTGAGCGATACGCTAATCACTAAAGAATCGTTCGAGGAAGATGTTCTTGCTGATGTCCTGAGGACTATGAAACAGGTACTATCATTCGTGCTTAAAATGCTGACAATGTGACGCTAATCTATCACAGAGTCTGGTGGCGTATTGGCCGGTACTGACCGCTGCGGTTGATAAACTGAATCCTCTCCATGACAAGAGAGAAGCTCTCAACCAATGCCCGCGCTTGTGCGGCGAAGCTGTAAGGGGCTGGGCCTACAAAAACCCAGACGACAAGGCTTCAAATAATAAGGTCCACTGGACTACATATCAGGCAAGCCTTAGTAGATCGGGTGGGAAGTTCGTGAGTAGACCAAGGTCGGAGGCATACGAATATAATTGGTTGGGGGATATGTGAGTCGCCTAAGATCGGGACTACACCAAATATCAAGCTAACGATTTCTTAGTTCAAACATCCTGTCCAGAACAATTGTGAAGGATTGGAACCAATCTCTTAACCACGATATACCCTCTTTGACCCATGATGCTTGGCCTATGATCGACAAAATTTGGGATGAGTTCAACGAAAATCTCAAATCAAGTGCTGGTAACACTGAACCAAGGCTTCTTCCGGAGTTAGAAAACGAGAAACCCAGCCTGGACACCATTAAGAGGAACCTTAAGATCAAAGTGCGTCAAGCTCTGAGACAGATTTCTGACCATGCGTCGAAGTCCCACGGTACAATCTTGAGCAGCGTCGAATCAAAATGGCATATGCCATTTCAAGAAGCACTTGCAATCAAAGGTAGAAACCTATCCAATCTATGTGATTTACAACACTAACTCTGGCGTAGGCTCTGGGGCTCATACGGCCCGTCAACAACTCTTGCTAGAGTTTGCCGCAGATAAAAGCAAGAAGTTGTTCAGTACCGCATACAACGAACTTCAACGCAAGCTGCAGGAGGGCTTCGACCTTTTACCACCAGAGCTTAACTCTATCTCAGAGTGGGCCATCTCGGAACTGAGGCGTTACATTGGCGCGTTGCTCGACAAGCTTCTTGAACCAGAAGACTTGGCTCTCAGGATGGAAGCCGTCACCGAAGAGAAAACACGCATACAGCAGTCCGTCCAGACCACACTCGTCGTCTGGACTCTAGAATGCAAATGCCCGCGTCCCATGGGTGAGGCAAGTGACGAAATAAGCGGCCGACAGATCCCGCGAGAATACCAACATGCCAAGACGGAGCTAGAGCAGCTAGAGGATGATGACTCCGAACGTGGTTCGGAATCGGAATCGGAATCGGACTCGGACTCGGACTCGAGCTCAGGTGTTACCGCCGCCGACGACGACGACGACGACGCTCAAGATGAGGATCAACCAAGTGGCAATGATGACGAGAAAATGGAGACGAACAATTAGATTATCCCTTATATTTCACCCATGGTGGTTTCATGCGCATTTGCATCAAGTCGATTCGATCTAAGGGCGGAAGGACGGATGGTTTATGGTTCATCATGGTGCGAAGAAGTCGTGATCTACCTCTCTCAGGGTGTTTTTTCATCTGGCCTACATTTTCGGCGCAACTTTCATAACAGTTCACAACACATCATGCGATGATTTCCCCGATATGGATTTCTAGGTAGCACCTATTAACTACCTAGCAAAGCTAACGCGATGAGTTATCTCAATAAAATATTTTTTCATAACAAAGAAATGAACCGAAATTGATACTACCTAGGTACCTACTCTGCGACGTAATAGATTTCCTAGTGCCACTATCTAGCGTCTTATGCCCCTATATGTCTGTGTATATTTCAGCAGCTGTGTTCATCGATCCCAAAGCCCTTCGTCACCTGTGAGAGGTTACTAGATTCATTAAAATGGGTGTTTATTCAATCACTTGTACGCTGTAATTGTAGCCAGGATGTGGCAGGTACGACGGACAGTGCAATATAAGGACCCCGCACGGGGACTGCCTTGTAGATTACTCCATCACTTCTACAACCTATTTCTAGGGCATTCCAATCAATCAACATACAAGGACACTAACACGCGCTCGACCCAAACCCAAACCCGGTCGGCAGTTATGGCGCCGTTACCCGGCGGCCCACTGTCTGCAGTCTCAGGTCCGTAATACTGCAATACTAGTAGTAGGTACCTAACTACCTGCCTAAGTACTTAGGTAGGCATGTGTAAGTACCTATACATGCAGCTCTGCCCCTGTCCTGGGTGGGTACTTCGTACTGTAGGTAGGTAACAGTTGGGCAACATTCATTGATTGAATTTGGGAATTGGACTCAAGGATCCCACATGCATGCATTGATACTGCTGAGTTCTTACAACGGCCTTGCAACCATTCCAAGGTTCCCACTCCCTTGAGCCAACTCCGGCCATACGAGCGTTGGAGCATGACGAGCACGGCCTGTGGCTGACTACGACTTCCAAGCCCACCCGACGCGTCCCGTCCCGTCACCCGTCCCGTCACCCGTCCCCCGTCACCCGTCACCCAGGATGGACGAGAGGCGTCCGAGCGGCGCCACGACGCCCTCCCGAGGCACCAGTGGCATTCCCAAGCCGTCGTCTCGTCTCCCCTTGCCTCGCTCGACCATTCCCATTCCCACGCCCACGCCCACGCCCGCCGCCGCTACCTCCACCTCCCCCTCCACCACCCGTGCCCAGAAAAAGCCCAGCGTCCCGTCGCCCGACACCCCGCGAGCCCCCTTGGCCCAGTCCTCGACCGCTGGCAGCTTGCGAGCCCCCCGCCTACGCCCGACGGCGTCGAGGGAACGCATCAATTCTTCGGCCACCTTGCCCAGGTCTTATAAGTCCGCGCTACCCCCGGCCAGCTCCCACACCACAGCGAGGGACCCAGGCAGCAGGAATGTGAATGCACGGCCTCTGCAGAGACAGCCGCTCTCGACCGACAGCCTCTTTAAGAAACCCCTGGCCCCTAGCCGCCGACCGTCCGGCCAATTCAGCCGTGGCATACAGTCGTCGGCCGTTCTGAACGAGCATCTTACTTCGGAAGACGGAATCACAGAGGATGTGCCCGAGCTCCCTCCCCTGACCAGACACGCCGCTGAAAACCTCACCTTCGATGCGCTTTTGGCCGACTCCGGGAAACCAACGCCGTCACTCAGCGAGCGAACCATCGAGACTCTTTCGAACCTGCCTTCATCCCCTGCCGCCAAACGACGGGGCAGCAATCTTTTTGATGCGTCGGGATCCAGGAGACCACCGTCAAAGGGAAGTGTTGCATCACGGCCCGGCTCGAGCTATCAGTCCGACGGGTCGAATGGCCGTTCAAATGGTCCGCTGAGCCGCCCCAGCTCGAGCTCCAGCTCTTTAGACAGGGGATACGGCAACTTCAGGGCGTCTACGAACTCCTACAGGCCTCCGCTGGCCACCGTCCACGGCACGCCTTCAAAGCGACTTTCTACCTTCGGCGCCTCTGCCACCACTCCGAATCCGAAGAGCGCACAGAAGCTGGCGCATCGCCCTTCCTTGAACAATGTATCCTCTCGAGCTTCTTTATCTGCTTCTATCGGCCCACGCACCCCTAGCCCTGAGAAGCACTCCGAGCTCTCTGTATCCAAGTATGGCTCTAGGACCTTGGCTGCACGGCCTACGAAGACTCGAGGTTCCATTAATGGTTTATTCAACAAGCCATCGATACCTTCTCTCAAAAGGGACCAACCTAACTCGAATCTATCACCTGCTCCCCTGCGGAAAACGTCGCTTGCTTCCGCCAAGTCATCGGGGACGTCTAGTGAAGGTCGCAATCTGTCGAGCCCGTCTACGACCTCTACCGCTCCTACAGTTCATTCTCTGGAGGAAATACCATCGTCCTCTCGCAAGTCTTCTACTGCGTTACGTGATCAAATTGCAAAGGCAAAGGCTGCAAAGCGAGCCACGAACCGGCAAGTTTTGGGCACAACGACGTCGGAGGCTATCAAGTCATCAGCCATACCAACTGACGACACCTTCGATTTCGGACTACCAGACGATCCCTTTGGTCAAATGAAGTTCGAGGACTCGAACCGAAAGGTGATGCAGTCTCGGATTGGTACCGCAAGAGTGTCGGGCAGACTCAACATTGCCGCTATGGGTTTGAGAGAGATACCCGAAGAAGTATTGAAGATGTACGATCTCGAATCAATTGGCCGTACCGACAGTGCCTGGGCGGAGAGTGTTGACCTGACACGATTTGTCGCTGCGGACAATGAACTGGAGACGATCGACGATTCTATCTTCCCCGACGTTGACCCTAACGATTTCAATTCCGACAAAGTGGACGATAGTAGCCGGATTTTTTGGGGTTTGGAATCCGCAGATCTCCACAACAACATGCTCATCTCACTACCATTGGGATTGAGACGTCTTCTGCAGCTTACGTCGTTAAATTTGGTAAGTTTTGCCAGTAGTGTATTCGACCGACCGCGGCTAATAGTATCATACTAGACATCAAATAAGCTTACGAACAACTGTCTAGAGACAATTTCTCTATGCACTAGTTTGCGTGATCTCAAGTTGGGCAATAACCTTCTGTACGGCTCGATTGAGGATTTATGCGTGCTTGAAAACCTGGAGATTCTTGATCTTCATGGAAACAGCATTTCTGCGCTACCTTCAGGCGTTGACCGAATGAAGAGGTTGCGTATCCTGAATCTTGACGAGAACGCTCTAGAATCGCTGCCTTTCCGAAGTCTTTCTACATTGCCGCTTAGTGAGTTGCACGTGCGGAAGAACAAGCTTGCAGGAACCTTGGTCGAATCCGGGGTCGAGAGTCTCCCTCAGCTCCAAATATTGGACTGCTCTAGCAACCAGCTGTTTTATATCATTTCTCCAGAAGCCAAACAACCACTTAAACTTCCGTCTCTGCATCAACTGACGGTTACCATGAACCGGCTCAAGTCTTTGCCGGATATACGCAGCTGGGACAGTATTCTGACGATTAACGCTGACGACAACAGCATCTCGGCCTTCCCCGAAGGCTTTACTAGCCGGCATACTCTCAGGCACGCTGGGTTTGCTAGCAACGATATCCGTGTCGTACCACCAGAGGTTGCTCGTATGGACGGCCTTGCTATGCTGAGAATCACAGGGAACCCACTCCGAGATAAGAAATTTACTTCTCTCACAACAGAGGAACTAAAAGATGCCCTGTTGACAAGACTGGGACCACTGCCTAGTGAAGAGGTAGGCGGGGTGGAGAGCTTTGCTAATGGAATCGACTCCATTGGAGCGAATAACTCTGGCGGTCAGATCGTGGCATCGGCTACGCCTGTTGGCTATGCCGATGACGAGGATGGACGGTCAGAATCCGATGATTTCGCCACACCACCAACCTCCGCCCCTCATTCCCCAACCCGGTCACGATCCCAGACTTTGTCTAGTCAAACTTGGCCGGTGAAGTCAGGCGGGATCCTTGATCGATCCAACACGCAGTCATCTTCCTTACATCCCGTGGTGTGTTCGAAGATTGCTGCCGTTCAATCTGTGCGGGAGGTCCGGCTCCATCACAATACATTCACTCAGTTTCCCAATTCGCTGTCGTTCTTCAGTGACACCATCACATCGCTTTCGATGTCTCATAACCAGCTCACCGGCGAGAATTGGCTGACGGAACAGCTGGATCTTACGGCCCTACGGGAGCTGAACTTGCAGTCGAACTTCTGCACTAGCCTAATGCCCTTGACGACGTACCTGTGCGCTCCAAATCTAGAAAAGCTTGACGTGTCGCTGAACCGCATTGTTCGACTCCCGACCCTGCGAGAGGTGTTCCCGAGCCTCACCGTCTTGCTGATATCCAACAACCGACTTGAAGGACTTGACCCTGACACGATTCAGGGGATGAAGATTGTTGACGCTAGCAACAATGAAATCCCACATCTCAACCCTCGTATTGGCTTGCTCGGCCTTGAGCGGCTGGATGTGATGGGCAATCGATTTAGAGTTCCGCGGTGGAATGTTCTCGAGCGTGGAACCGAAGCAACGCTTCGATGGCTGAGGGGCCGGGTGCCCGTGGCCGAGATGGCGGAGTGGCGTGCCAAGGAGGGATCTACCGAGGAGGACTCGTCTAACGAGGTTGATTAGAGTCGAATATCTTAATACTTAACATTATATGGAGTTTTGGGAACGGTGCGCCCACACGTCCTGTTTTTATTTTATTTTTATTTTTATGGCTGTTCTCGGGACGGCCGCTTACAAGGCGCAGAAAATAGGGAGCGAGGAGCAATGGAATTCAAGGCTTGCTCTTTGTGGCAAGACGGGCAAATAAAACATGGACAACTTGCAAGGCGTCTGGGCGGACTTTGCTGGCGACTGGCGACCGGGGAAAGGAGTACCGATAAGTTGCAGAATTGTACAGTATGGACATAATAATATATAGTAGCACGAGGTGTACCTGTATAGTCTCACGTAGCTGGTCTGTTGTTTGCTGGCGGTGGTGATCGTTTCCTTTTCCCCTCTGTGCAACGTCTGACAACTGACTGACTGACTGACTGACTGACTGACTGACTGACTGACTTACACTGTCTCACATGGCAAACAGTTAGGTTGACCGACTGTGGAAGGTACTGTACAAGTAGGTAGAGAGAGTGATAGGCACCCAAGAGGTCCACGTGGAGGTGGACATTACCTAATTCAGCCAAATGTAGCTTGAACTCGAACGCTGATAGGCTCGTTGTTACGAGCTGGGAAGCCTGGGCGGGACATCGTTTTTATTCATACGGTGGCTCAGCACTGACACTTTGACACTGGGCCGGGCCAGGCCGGGGCGGGACCCGGCTTGCCTGGCTGGCACTGGGCACAGCTCGTATACGAACAGCTGGGCACCCCCGGTTGCTAATTTTATGGCACGGCAATCAGCCGAGTCACACCACGGAACAGCTCGTATTTAAATATAGTAAATAGCGAATTGAATTTCCTCTGGTTTTTGTTTATACTTAATGGTGAGCTTTGCCCTCTTTTCTTACTAGCAAGATCGACAAATCGTGGTGATACCAATCTACCTACACTTACCTACCTACCTACCTGCCTGTCTCACCACACATTAATCAACAAAACCCCCAAAACACCGCCAAGATGTCGTCCGCCAGCGTAATAACAACCACGAGCTTCCACACCATCTCATCCGCCACCCCGACGGCGACACCAGCATGCGCCAACCTCTACGAGATCCCCATCTCCGAGCCGGGGTGCGCAGTATCCTTCGCCGGAGCAGGCCACGAGGACGCCATGGAAGCGTGCTGCAAGTCGGCCGACGTGGTGTCGTACTTCAACGACTGCGGACTATACTGCGTCGCGGCGGACCAGACGATCAAGGAGCTGCAGGACTGCTTGTTTGGGCAAAAGGTTGCCTACCAGGATGTCTTTTGCAATGCGATGAACAACGCTACTGCGACCAACACGGACCCGGACTTGCCTGCTACCGCGAGCGCGAGCGTTGTCGCTGGTGGCGATGATGATGGAGATGATAAAAACGGGGACGGCAAGGACGGGGACGACAGCAATGATGGGAAGGATGACGGGGACAAGGGAAGCGCGGCGCCGAGACTCGCGCCCGAGTTTGGACTCTCGAAGACCGGACTGACGGTTGGGGCGTTGCTGGTCTCTGCTATGGCCTTTGGCGCGGTTCAGATGTAAGTGATAATGCGGAGTAGGAGTAGACTGGGAGTTCTTGAACCGCGAGAATACGTTGTGTGTCTGGGATGGGATGAGATGGGATGAGATTGGATGGACGGATGGATGGACATGAGATACACTATTAATTTGCCTTCCTGCGGGCGTTCAGCGACGTTGCGTTATATGGAGGATGAACTTGACACCGGTCACTGCTATGGACGTATTGGCTTAGAAGATTGTGTCATGGTGTCTGGCTGTCTAGATGTTCCCCGATGCCCGTGTTGTGTGCACTTGGACTATGCACACCTCGGTATTAGGGGGAGTTGGAAGCGGGTTTCCATACATGCGTAACGAAATACCTAGTAATACAACCGGATAATCAAGTCGATGATAGTACTGCAAGGGACCCAACAACCACGCACGCACTGATGTAGTCTCGTTCAAAAATGAAGCTGGACGGCAAGTCCCGAACCACGTGTCTGGAGATAGTCCGCACACGCGGTGACTCGGCAGGGAGGCATTGGGTGGATTGAGGACAAACAGTCTGCCGACAACGGGAAAAGAGAGTATGGGGCCTGAGAGCTACAGCTGTTCCCCTTCCATTGGGTGCTGAAAATGCCGTTCCCTGACCCGGTTCACGGGATCCTATGGAATTGCGGACTAACACGCCACCACGAAACAATGGAGAAGCTGTCAAACCTGCGTGAGTGCGATGCTTTACGGCCAATTTACCAAAAACTTGTTCCCATGCCTAAGTAGACATCGCTATGACCTACGAATGGCATGGAAGATGGGAAATGAATGTCTGGATGATGGTGTGTTGTAGACATACCAGGTATTCATGCATCGATATTGAAATGGAGAGGGTCAATTACCGGTTACTGGTTGGAATGTACTGTACCTACTGTATGCAGTGGTCTTGCCTTGTTAGGAAGCTTTTGCAGACCAACCACTGTATTTTTTAGCCCGCCTAAGTACGCCTGCCACCCTTTTCGGCTAGGGGCTGGCCAGCCTTTCCAATTACACTCTGGGCCTAGCGCAGGTCGCTAGGATCAGGTGGGGACTGGGACTGGGATGGGCTCCCACAGCAACCAGCTGCCAGCTCAGGTCCAGGTCGGATTTGCGGCTATGAAGTTTTGATTTTTAACTCGGAAACTAGCCTTTTCTGGACAGCACCCCACTAAACTCTTGGCTGCTCCGATCTATACCTAATTTATATATGAATCAGAGCAGGCCCTAGTTATACCCCATAATAGGATTTATATATACGGTTTTTTTTACAATAATACCTACTACAAGCAAATTCGATCAAATAAACTATAATCGATTAAATAAATTATAATCGATTAAATTAGCTGTGTTTAATCGAATCAATTAATTTTACATAAATTTAGTGATTTAAATTTACATATTAATACTTTTATTTTAGTAGCAACTACTGCTACTTTGTTATACCTACACTTACAACCGCTTAACCGTAACCTAGCTAGACTATTGTTTTTAACCCTTTCCGCTAAACTTATTACCCCTGCTGTAAATTTTATATAAATTGGGTTAGGATTAAAGCAGCTATTATGGGTGTAGTGGTGCTGTCCGGAAGAGGCTAGTTTCCGAGTTGAAAATCAATTCTTCATAGCCGCAAATCCGACCTGGCTCAGGTCTGCACCAAAAAAACTCCACTGCGCTTTGGCCAGCGTCGCCCCGTCCGCCATCACCATCAGCATCATCATCATCATCCTCCTCCTCCTCTCGTCGCCCGTCTGACAAACCCCTCGTTGCCCACCGATTTATTCGAACTACATCCATGCAACACAGCAGTATCGCATTTTCTGTTTCACATCGTCGAGGGGGCGCAAGAGCTGCTCATCGCGGACGCAGCGCCGCTTGGACCGTTGAAGGAAGCAAGCTTGCTGTTGTTGGCGACCGATTCGAATCGAGCTGAGGCAGTTTGGCGACAACCCACCTCGACTCGACCCATCTCTCCTCATCTTGCCCTCGCAACACACATCGCCTCTCAAACACCCCACCGTCATACATTACTCACAACAGTTGTTGTCGCAAACATGGCCGCCTCTCGGCCCAATGGTATCGTCGAGCCCGATCACGATCTCATCCCCTCGACACCGCCCGAGGCAATAGTAGCATCGCCCGTCGCTCAACCACCCACCCTCAACCCTCTCGCTTCCTCACAGTCACAGCAATCAATTCCTTCGACCGAGGTCCCTGCCTCGCCCGTTGACCCCTCCGCCTCCTCCTCCTTCAAGACCGAGCTGAACGACGATCGCCTCTCACCGCCGCGCATCATACGGTCCTCCCTCACACCACCTCCGTCTTCTCAAGTCGTCCAGAACAATGCCACTGCTGGTATGCCTCTGGGCTACGCCAACTCACAAAGAACCCACAGCATCCTCTCTCCGCCTACCACGACGCTCCCCACGCTGAATCGAGATCGCCTCAGCGTCGCCGATTATGTGGCCCCCACTCCCCATCAGATTGACAACGCCACCATGGACGAGCTGCGGTCCATGCTGCAGTCTTGTCTCCAAATCAACGCAAAGCTCAAGTCTGAGACTGCCCATTACAACTTGCAGTACGAGTTGTTGAGCATTCAGGCTATGGAAGACGCCAACCGCGCCAGTGTCGAGAACGAGATGACCCGTCGTGAAGTCAAGGCTCTTCGCAGCGCCGAGTGTGCCCGTCAGGCCCGACGCGAGCTCGAGACCCGCGCTGATCCCATACAGACCAAGTACCATGAGCTTCAGCAGGCCCACGATGCTCTCACAAGGGAACACAACGAGCTACTCCGCCGCTTCAAATCAGCCTCGCGGCTCGTCCAGCAACAGGCAGAAGAGATGAACGTATTGAACGACGATCGTGAGATGCTTCTGAACCGAATCCGCGAGAATCGGGAACATTTCCATATGCTGTGCAGCCCTGGCGGCGTGTTCTACGGTGTTTTGACGCCCAAGACTCCTTCGACTTCGCCCCAGCAGCATCGGACCACCACCCCCCGACAGACGCCGAGACCCGCGATTAGAAGTGCTCGCCACGAAGGTGAAACTAACGCCGCTGGCTTTGCGGCCCTATTGCAGGCTCTAAGGCAAGACAACAGTGCCCCCACCACCCCAACCTCGGCTAGCCGTGCCGCACCACGAGCACCGTTCCGGCAACATCGTGCAGCGCATTCCCTGTCATCGCTTCCCGCCACCCCGCAGTCACGCTCTCGTGGTAATCATGGCCTCCTCCCTTCTATCGATCTAGTACCACGAACTGAGCCCGCGCAGAGATTCGGTAACCGTGTCAATCCTCAAACCCCCACACCAAGGAAGCGCCGCAAGAGTCGAGAGAGCACCATATCAGCCGAAGACGAGAGCGAAGAAAATACCCGCACCATGACGCTGGAGTCCGTCGCAGCGGCCGCCCAGTCATACTTGTCACAGGGCTCGCATTATTCCCAACGACGGGACGGCGAGGAAGAGGAGGTGTTTGAAAGCCAAGCGACCCAAGCAGCATCCGAGATGTTGAGGCGAGATCCCCGCGAAAGTTTTGAAGTCGCGAGCTCGGTCGGGTCTCGCGATGCGACACCCCCACCCGCAGAGAAGTTGAACAAACTGCAAACCAAGCTGTATGCGCCCGTGTACAAGGCCGGGATGAACATGGAAAAGCGCAAGTTCGGTGGAGGTTCCAATCCCGAAGAAGTGCGGGGAGAACTGCTGACGAGCCCGATCAAGAAGATGCGCTACGGCGCCGATGGCGCGGTCGGTTTAGGAATCCAGGAACATCGCAGACGAGGTTAGGACGGGAGTCTACGAACCTTCGGCCTCATATCACGAAGTAATACGAAGTGAAAAGATTTACGACACTGGGCTGGTTTGTGGAAGGCAAGGCGAGATGGATTTGGGAAACGGCTACGAAATGATATGATCGGGGTCCGTTCAGTTTGTCTGTATTATACCCATTACGGCGGCGGCCAGGTATTTGTCTTCAAAAGGATCGGTAGGAAAGCAAGGAAGCAATTAGCACAAGCAGACTCGTCGAAAGAGTATTTAGCATAGTACGGTTGAAAAGTCGGAGCCTCAAATAGCCTGACAAACCTGTTGATAGCTTGCCGCTGCATAGATTTGAGCCAATACGATTATTGCTGATTGCGACAATCACGGCTTGAGCTTGTCATGATAGGTATAACAAGTAGTTACCTAGACCAACCGTTAGTCAAGACCAGACCCTGACCTACCTCGGGCGGCTATTCATTCGGCCGGGTGCAACCGACCGGGGACCCCGAGACGAGCCGGATCCAATGGAAGTGGAAGTGCATTTATCCCCCGCCCCCAACATTCGGAAACGTGAACCGGCATTTTGGAGTTCCCCTGTTTCCCTTTCAGCCAGCCGTCTGATCTGGGGTATCATTCTACAACCTCAATGCTCTATCTAGTCTATGTATCTGGAACTATGTCTTTCTTTTCCCCTCCTATTTTGTCGCGTGACGTGAATGTCCTGCTTCGGTATAGTTAGCATTGCCAATTAAAGGGAGCGAATTAGTTTTATATTTTATATACACAGCAGCCGATTCATCAGACGACGCTCTACTTCGACCGTTCACGCCCGCGACCCTGTCAAAGACAGAGCCACACCGCCGTCGAAGCCTACTCGACCACACCACAAGTCCACCGAGACAAGAAGGCGACAGACAGCACCATGGCGAGCCTCCCGAAGGGCCTGAAGGCCGTGCTCAGCAAAGCACCCACCGACACAGTGATCCTCTCGTCGTTGCGCACGCCCGTCTGCCGGTCATACAAAGGCCAGCTGAAAGACGCGTACCCGGAAGAACTCCTCGCGGCCGTCCTGCGAGCGACGCTGGCCGCGAACCCGAACCTGCCGCCCTCCGAGGTCCACGACGTGGCCGTCGGCGTGGTGCTGTCCGAGCTTGGCGGCAGCAAGGCCGCGCGGATGGCGCTGAACCACAGCGGGTTCCCGAACTCGACGTCCCTGCACACGGTGAACCGCGCCTGCAGCAGCAGCCTGCAGAGCATCGCCGCCGTGTCCGCCGAGATCAAGACCGGCATGATCGACACCGGCATAGCGGCGGGAACCGAGAGCATGACGCGCAACTACGGCAGCCGCGCCATACCCGTCGACCTCTGGCCCGACCTGAAAGAGTCCCCGAACCGCCACGCCCGCGACTGCATCATGCCCATGGGCCTGACGAGCGAGAACGTGGCGAAGCGCCACGGCGTCAGCCGCGCCGACCAGGACGCGTTCGCCGTCGAGTCGCACCGCCGCGCCGCCGCCGCGCAGAGCTCGGGTGCCTTCGACGCCGAGATCGTCCCCGTGCACACGCGGTTCCAGGAATTCGACAAGGCGGGGAACAAGGTGGGCGAGGAGCGGCAGATCACGGTGACGCGGGACGACGGGATCCGAGCCAACGCGACGTTAGAGGCACTCGCGAAGCTAAAGCCGGCCTTCAGCGCGGACGGGTCGAGCACGGCGGGGAACTCGTCGCAGGTGTCGGACGGGGCGGCGGCGACGCTGCTGATGCGGCGCAGCACGGCGACGGCTCTGGGGCTGTCGGGAAGCGTGATCGGCAAGTTCGTGGCCGCCGTCACGGTCGGGTGCGACCCGGACGAGATGGGCGTCGGCCCCGCGCTCGCGATCCCGGCGCTCCTGGGCCGCTTGGGTCTCGAGACCTCTCAGGTCGACCGCTGGGAGATCAACGAGGCCTTCGCCAGCCAGGCCATCTACTGCGCGCGCGCCCTCGGACTGGAAGGCGCCTGGGAGGCCGGCAAGGTAAACCCTGACGGAGGCGCGATTGCGCTCGGCCACCCGCTCGGTGCGACGGGCGCGAGGCTCACGAGCACGCTTATGCATGGTCTCGGACGTTCGGGCGGCGAGGTCGGCGTCGTGAGTATGTGTGTTGGCACCGGCATGGGCATGGCTGGGTTGTTTGTTAGGGAGTAAGTCCGTTTTCGGGGTGGGGGAATGGGGAAGAGGAAGAGAGAGACAGAGAGAATTTTAGGTGAAATACCCGGACAATATGTGCGTGTCTTGTATCTGTATGGTCGATCAGGAATTCTAGTGAGCTATGCCCAAGAGCCATTCAGGTTGTGTATACTCGTGTTCAGAAGAACTATATATATATTACTATTAGGGCAAGATGCCACGCACCCGGAGCGACCTTGTCTTGCTAGTGGTATTTCAGTAACATACTACCCCAGACTATCAGAACACTCATGATATGAAGTCTCTTGAGCTATCCCTTTTGTCTAGGTTCTAGGTGTACATGTTGATGAGGCCTTTGATTCAACTCGAGAATGGATTGTACTAGGCGCGATTGTAGGAAGGTATGGCGAAGCGGGTTATAATCCTACCTCTCACGGTGGATTCGCAATCAATTGCTTAGGTCTATTCTAAAACACTTCTCGTAGCTCGAAAGCGAACAGTTTGGACAATTCTTACTCTATCACAAAGCTACGCTACCTAGCGGATGGGATAGACTGACCGGCAGAGAAACCCGGTATCAAGACTCAGCACGAAGCGAGACTCGAGACCGGCTACGAAAGTGTCCTTCGCTCGCTTTACTTATTCTTGTGTACTCGAGGACTATATCTATCTTACGACTCACTCTCCTTGAGACCGACGTGAAAGAGCCTGAGCCTGCTGCAAAACAGAACGCCCGATCCGCTGAGATGGGAGCCTACGGCGTCCTGACCCCCTTTCACTTGTGCCGAATCGGCATCTAGCTTCGCCTTCTCACTCAGCTATCTTAGCTGACAACTCATATCCCCGCTCACCAGTGACTGATTCAAGTTTATCCATTTCATTGTGTTCTGTATCGATACCGGGGGCACGCTTGTTATAAAATTACTTGAATATTGCAGAAAGGTATCGTCCATGCTGGCACAAACGCCCCGCGTGCGTTCTAGTAGATCATCTAGAGAAGGACACTCCTCACGTGCCAGTTTCCTGAGCCTGTCGAAGTCCCAAAATGCGTAGCTCAGCATATAAGAACAATTCCAAAACGTAAACGTGAGCTTATACTTATGCTTGATTATATATACTATGCATTTTTCGAACTAATTTCTCCCCCCTTCTTCCTTTAAAGATACTGAATGATCCATTATCGTAAAGAAATAACATCTCTTGGGACTCAGTCTGTAAACTAATTCAAATTCAAGAGACCCACTAGTCAATCGAGTTTGTATACATGAAATGCTTCACAGCTTAAATCTACGTTCGTCAGGAGGCTATCTCATCCGATGCATGCTCGAGTTGTCTCAATGTCACAGCTTCAAGTCATGCTTAATTTGCCATTGTTCCTAGTCTCTAGCAATAACTAGGCATTGAACTTCACGGTATTGTATACCCAGCTCGTTTATTATTTCAACCGCTTAAAACCATATTTTTATAATATGTATTTTTGAATTCAGCATTTAAGTTTATAATAATAATCAAATGCTAGCAGCCGAGGAACAATCGGCAGCCGACACAACGAGGCAGAATGTCACGGTCTTCCGTCGAGAAATTCTCCCCTCATAATAGTAGTGGCAAATGAATTACAACTCCGATTTTCTTTTTGGATCTCCACGCGAGCCATGGCCATTGAGGTGACACAAAACAGCTCGGCCGAGCTCCCGAGCCCAAGCCCAAGCCAACTCCGCAAACAAAAACGGCGTGCTCATCTGACAATCCTTCCTACCAGCCATAGAACTCTAAATTCACATCTCATCCTCTTATTCTACCAATTAGATCGTCTAGTAACCCCCCTCCCCCTGGTTTGCAGAAACATACTGAAGCCGGCGGGCGCCGAGGGTGACAAATCATTGAAGTTACATCCTATCCTTGTAAGATAAGCAGGAATTAGTTACCTGCCGGTAAGTATAGCCTGATATATTTGAATGCCGCGTATAGGACATGGTATTAAAAGGTAGTGGGAGTAGTTAATAGTTAGCAGCCAGAATCCTTTGTAAATAGTCTGTACAAGTCGAGAAGCGATGCCCGGAATGGATTGAATTAGAACGGCCGGTGTATTTAAGCGAAGAGAACCGAAGAACCTAGGCAGTCGTCTAGGTATTCCTTGGTCAAATCAACCTGCTTATGCTGTACAAGGTGTCACGAAGCAGAACTGCAGCACTATTATACCACAACACCACCAAAAGTAGAACGTTAGATTTTCTGCTTACGCAGTAATTAAGCCGACAACCTCCGGCTAAAACTACAGCATTATACCACAACATTACCAAAAGTAGAATGTTATTAAGGTGGGTGGGTGCCTTGACGTCTGCGGCCACTTATATATGCCCACGGTCGAGACCGTGACATAAGGGTTTTTCATGAATAACTAGTGATTTGCAAAGTTTTGTGTCAGTCACTTCGATTATCTTATAGGCTTTGATTGTAATGGCTAAATTTGATATTTGTCGTGCTCACAAAATGAGGCCGTGTCATTTTTCAGGACTAAGGTTATGTAAGATCTGCGTCTGGAGGAAGGATTATTGTGCGCTCTTTTTGACAGCTATGGGTTCCCACGAGAATGCAAATATATACCCCGACCGGGAAACACGCCGTCACACTTCGCTTAACACATTAGGTGAACCTGCAATAGACCGACGCCTAGCGGGTTACTTCGCACATTCACTATCTCGAATCGCGGGTCTGCGTCGTTGAATAACCTAGCCCAGTCCCGCCGGCTTCTCTGCTTGGCACCGAGCACAACCATCATGGAAACGTCGACTTGTCGCAGAAGGTGCTCTTCGAACCTTGTGACCGTGCCGGCTTCCGGCAAAATGACATCGTTGATCAAGACGGGCGTCTCGCGACCACACTTCTCGAGGGCGGGGACTAGAGCACGGATGATCCTAATTGAGTCCTCGTCGTTGTAGTTGTGCAGGACCTGGCGCAGAAGGAAGGCCGACGCGACGTGGATGGGCTGCGGGTTGAAAAAGTCGTGCTGCTGGAAGCTCACGCGACCGGCAAGATGTTCTTGATCGTGGCGAAGCTGGACGGGAGATCGATCTTGGACCACGAACCGCAACGAAGGGAATTCCTGTGGCCTGTTAGAAACGCAAAACACTCTGGACATAAATAGAAGATGATGTGCGTCCTCACCCGTGCAAGTTTGATAGAGATGTGTCCACTTCCTCCGCCGACATCGACAACCGTTCCATCTCCCAAAGATGCCCACGCGAAGTTGTCACGAAGCTCCGTGTCTCTTTCATTGACTATTACAGGCAAATGCGTCACGTAAGCAATCAGGTTGACACAGGCACTCGTGGGGACATACCCTTAGACCAAGAGCTCATGGCACGTGCGAAGCGCTTCCCCTTCTCCGGATTTTGCTCATAATAGTGGTACACGGGCAACCCGAAGTGGTGTTGAAAAGCCGAGTGGGCAGCACCGGAAGCATGGGGCGAGCGGGAAACGAGAGTCGACAACTGGGACGAGGCCTTGAACATGTCGCCTAGCTTCATGTCGCCCAAGGCATGCCACTCGGCATCTCGAGCTAGGGACGCCGAAAGAGCGGTATGCTTAAAGTTCTCGGCGCCACTGTCGTCTTGTTTGACCTGCTGGAAGATGCGGCGGGATGCTAGCAGCTTCAGCAGGGCGCCCGTGCGGTCCTCGTCCATGCCTGACTTGGCGGCAATCTCGGCGACGCTCTTGCTTGTGACTTGGCTCGTACCATGGCCGTTGGCCGAGCCAGAAGGCAGGGGTATGTGGGCGAAGAAGCGGCGGTCGAGTGCGACTTGCATTGCCGCAAGATCGTAGTGAGAGAAGAACATGTCACGGAGCGTGGTCTTGGACCCATTGACCAAGCAGAGGAGGTCGAGGGCAACATCATTCAGGGATGCTCGGAGAGCTTCATATTCGGGATCTTCTGGGACTTCTCCGCCATCGGCCTCGAAGGTTGGCCTGGGACAAGAGTGTCTGTCGAGATAGGCACAGACTTGCAAAGACAGGGAAGAAACTTGCTTGCCGAGAGAACCAATAGAGATACACTCTTCGGGACCAGTTTTGCAGTTCTGGTAAGACATCTTGCAAACACGAGCCGTAGTTAGGAGGCAGTCGCTGGTGCAAACCGCCGGTTCTTCAGATTGTAAGTAACAAACATTTAGGAAGACTTGGGCTTTGGCTAGCTATAACAGAGTTCTTTTGTTTAAGTACAAGCACACACTCTCACAACACCACCTGCTAGCTGACTTAAACTGGCTGCTCGATACATGATGGGTAATGGCCGTCACCTAGAATACGGCCATGCTCGCCGAATCGGTCAGTTCCCCTTTATGCATGTAAGCAGTCTCGGCCGACGCCCCGAAGCCTGCATATTATCGCAAGTTTTTATATATATAAGTATGTAAGCTTCAACTCCGCCTCTGACGATAATGACCACCAAGTTCGGCCGAAGGTGCGATCCAGCTCGGATATGGAGCCGGGAGAAGGACCCGATAGCCGAGTTGCACATTGTAAGTTATCCCCCTGTTATCTCCAATGTTTAGGTGAATGGGAGAGTGTCATATTTGCAAGGGTGTTCTGAGAGCTTATGACTTTATTTTTTGACAACAGTAGTTGGGTAGATATATATTTGCAATGTATCGTGGAACTTTCTACACTCGGTAAAGGTAACTTTTCAAAACCTTGTGAATTGTCAAGTAGTCCTAGAGGGACATTTGTTTGCCTTACTTTACTCTTCCTGAACCTCAAGATGGCATCCGCCTCAAACCTTCCCTCTGTGCTTATTTTCGGCCCGCACACTAAATTCCCCCCTGGAGAAATACTGGAGGAGTTGAGACAAGAGCTCAATATTGTTCCCCGGCTATCAGCTCTCAAGGATGCTGTGGACGACCTACCTCGATTCTGGAACGCCCTTATCGATTTCGATCCGGAACTGCGTCGGGTTCCTGGGGCCGGCTATCTAGGCCAACTTTCGCAGTGGCTCAAAGATGGTGGCCGTTTCCCCCATGACCAAAGCGATGCTCCAAACCATTATAGCCTTGCAGTAACCGTCCTGCTCCAGATCAGCCAGTACTCACGTTTCTTGGATTGTTTGGGGACCGACGCCCATCCTCGAATACTGAGAAGCGTTCAAGCTGGTGGAATCCAGGGATTCTGTTCCGGTTTTCTCGTCTCCATTGCTGTAGCAAGTGCAGAAAAAGAAGCTGACCTTGGTCCTGCCGCGGCTGTTGCACTACGTCTGGCGGTATGCATAGGTGCATACGTTGATCGTGATGGGATGTACTCCCAGCATCCGGAGAGATATTCATGCATTGCGATTCGCTGGAAAGAAGGAAATTCTGACGGTAAGAGTGAGGTTACAAAAATGATCCAACAATTGTCAAAGGTGAGACACCATCCCTCCCCAATTCTTTATCATTCTTGGGCACAAGGTCTGACTGCGTCATTCCAGGCCTATATATCCAGCATCAACTATGAAACATGTGTGACAGTCACGTTAAGAGCGAAGGACGTCGACGAATTGAACAAGAAGGTCCACGCCGCTGGTTTTCACTCAATAACCGTTCCTGTGCATGGACGTTTCCACACCCCTGATCATTCCAACGCCGCGTTCAACCTTCGGAAGCTGATCTCGGAGTCTGAAGATCTGCGGATCCCAACGCTGGAGAAGCTCTTCGCACCCGTAAGATCCACCATTGATGGGAAGATCCTCACAAAAGGCTCTCTCGTCCAGCATATCTTTGACGCGACGCTGCTGAAGACAGTAGACTGGAACTTGACTACCAGATCTGCTGTTAGCCAACTTCCAGAGCCTAGTACGAAGATGGCGGCATTTGCTGGGTTTGGGAACCATATCTCTCAAACTCTAGTCCAGGCTTCATCCCTGGAGGTCGTCATGCTCAATAAATTGAGAGCGCCGAAAGCCAACAATCTCACAGATGAGTCTCAGCCACGACCAGAATACCCTGCTCATTCCATTGCAATTGTTGGCATGGCTGGTAGGTTCCCTGGCGCGGACTCGATCGAAGAGCTTTGGGATCTCCTTATCGAGGGAAAGTCAACAGTTAAGCCAGCACCTGTTGAACGACTGCGGCTGTCGCAAACTGGCGGATTCACGAATACAAAATGGTGGGGAAACTTCATCCGAGATCCAGATGCATTCGACCACCGCTTCTTCAAGAAGTCTTCCCGCGAAGCTATTGCTTGGGATCCTCAACAGAGGTACGTATATGCCCGTGTCATTTTACATTTTATTCCTGCTTGGAGCTAAGAGTCATGGGAAGAGATTCAAGTACCACTAGAGATCTTGTAGCTCTGTAACACCAATGATGAGGATGAGCATGGCTGACATCCGCTGGTCAATAGAATACTACTCGAAGTTATTTATACCGCTTTGGAGTCTTCTGGATATTTCGGAGCTTCCTCGACTCCGGAAACAAAAGATTACGGCTGTTATATCGGAGCGTGTATCAGCAACTACTACGATAATGTCTCGTGTCATGCTCCCACGGCTTACGCCACCATGGGAACAACGAGAGGGTTTATCAGCGGCTGCATGAGCCACTACTTTGGTTGGACGGGACCGTCTTTAACTATCGATACCGCCTGCTCGTCGTCTCTCGTCGCTATTGATACAGCTTGCCGAGCAATCTGGTCTGGCCAATGTTCCCGCGCCATCGCCGGCGGTACCAACGTGATTTCCAGTCCATTTGACTACCATAACCTTTCGGCGGCAGGCTTTATTAGCCCAACCGGGCAATGCAAGCCTTTTGATGCATCCGGCGACGGCTATTGCCGAGGCGAAGGCGTGGCAGTCGTTATTTTAAAGAAGCTGTCTGATGCCATTAAGGACGGAGATAATATCCTAGGCGTTATTTCAGGCTCCGCCGCGAACCAGAATCATAATGAAGGCCTTATTACGGTGCCCCATTCAGGCTCGCAGTCTGCGCTTTTCAGGCAGGTTCTGAAACTCAGCGATCTACAGTCCGAGTCTGTATCGTATGTAGAGGGTAAGTTGACTACCTGATCATTAATGTCGAAAAATTTCTAACAGATATCCAAGCACACGGTACTGGAACCGGTGTGGGAGATCCTGTGGAGGCTCGTAGTATTCGTGAGGTATTTGGCGGACCGCAGAGAGACCCGATGCTCCATTTCGCTTCAATAAAGGGAAATATAGGACATACCGAGGGGACTGCTGGGGTGGCCGGCCTCATCAAAGTTTTGCTGATGATGAAGCACAAGCTTATCCCCATGCAGGCGAGTCATAGCATCCTGAATCCCAAGATATCATCTCTCGGGCAGGACCAAATGGCGATACCACGAAAAGTGATCCCGTGGGATGCTTCATTTCTTGCGGCATGTGTCAATAGTTATGGGGCTGCCGGGTCTAATTCGGCTCTCATAGTTATCGAAAAGCCATTGGTGTCCATCAGCAACGCTCCAGAAAGCCTCTCGACTATTTCCCGATGGCCACTAGTCATCTCAGCCAACTCTGCGAGTAGCCTTGCCATGTATAGCAGAAAGCTTCTCGAATGGCTCCGGGATGGCAAGGCAAAGACCAGGCCGAATATATTGGCGTCGCTGACATTCCACCTTGCTGATCGAGCCAACCATGCCCTGCCTCACATTCTCTCCACGGGAGTGAGTAGTATCGGAGAGCTAGAGTCTCAGCTTGAAATAGCGGCATCGACATCATTACCAATATCTGCCACCAATTCTGTCATCGTGGAGCGCTCCAAGCCCGTGGTTCTCGTGTTTGGAGGGCAAGAAAGCGACTTCATTAGCCTTTCTCAAGATATTTATCGGTCGTCCAAGGCATTCCGTGACCAAATAAACGCTTGCAACGAGCTGTGTGCTGCACAGGGTCTAGAAAGCTTCCTTCCAAGCATATTTAGCCGCGATTCAATGCAAAATTTGGTCACCCTTCACACGGCGCTTTTTGCTCTGCAATATGCTTCTGCACAAGCGTGGATGAACTGCGGGCTCCGTGTCGATGCAGTTGTTGGCCATAGCTTTGGCCATCTAACGGCGTTGTGCATCTCGGGGGTGCTTTCCCTCTCCGATGCTATCGCGCTCGTAGCAGGCAGGGCGAGCCTTATGATGAAGCATTGGGGTGACGAACCGGGAAGCATGATCTTCATACAGGCAGATCGCCAGACCGTTGTCGAAGCACTGCAGGCATTGCAAGTCAAGGATAACCACTACGCCGAAATCGCATGTTATAACGGTCCGAAAAGCCACGTTGTGGTAGGCTCTTCGAGCTCGGTTTCCGCCGTGGAGACTTATTTTGCAAACACGCCTTCTCTTCGGAATTCGGTCCGCACTAAGAAGCTTCAAGTCACACATGGGTTTCACTCTAAGTTCACTGAGCCAATGCTGACTCACTTAGACGGTCTGGCCCTGGAATTGTCATGGCGACGCCCTGCCATTCACCTGGAGACTTGCGATGAGGCAGAGAGCATTTCAAAGCCTGATTTCCGCACGATTGCAGAGCACACAAGACGCCCCGTGTTCTTTCAGGCTGCTATAGAGAGACTTACCAAGCGCTTCTCACAAGGGGCTACTTGGATCGAGGTCGGACGTGGCTCATCCGTGATAAATTTGGCTAGCGGTTCTGTATCAGATCCGCAGGGGCACAGCTTCTTCTCTCCACAGCTCGCCACATCCAACGCCCAAGTCTCGCTCACTGATGTGACGATAGATCTTTGGAGGGCCGGCCACGCTGTGCAATACTGGCCATTCCACAAAGGCCAGAAACTGGAATATGGGCCGCCTCTGGGCCTACCGCCGTACCAGTTCGAAAAGACACGACATTGGCTGCCGTTCACAGGAAATCGTGTTGAGAAGGGTGAGGCAGAGCACTTGCGCGAAGTTTCGTCCGAGGAAAAGACGCATAAAATTTTGTCATTCATACGCTTCAATGACAAATCTAAAAACGAGGCAATGTTCCAGATCGACCCCGAAGCCGAACGGTTTAAAACCATGTTAGGTGGGCATGTCATGGCTGGACAGGGATTGTGTCCGGCTTCTTTGTACTATGAGCTCGTCTCCCGTGCAGCCATTTTCCTTGAGCAAGAGCAAGGAGCCGGGGCGGCGACTCATGTGCCCACTGTCTCCGATCTCGTTATGAAGTCTCCTATTGGTGGCGATCCAAATGTCGCCATCATACTCAAGCTGCGGCGTATCGATCATGGCTTCTATCCCTCCTGGAGCTTCTCCATCACTACCCAGTCTACCAGCATGAGTCACTCGGCAGCTCCATTTGAAGTGTCTACGGGCCAAGTTTGCCTGAAAAGGCGTGATGATGCACAGAGTTTGAAGGAATTCCGGAGGTTTGAGTCTTTGACGGGCCACCGTCGGATCGAAGAGGTGCTTAGGCACCCTAATGCCGAGATGATGCAGGGAAACCACATCTACCGCGCCTTTACAACCGTTGTCTACTACGGACCAGTATTCCGTCATATTAAGCAAATAGCAAGCGTGGGCACAGAAGCTGCTGGAAAAGTTGTTGTTACTCCTGGCATAGACGGCCCGGATGATCAACGCCTCTGCGATACCCCTATGACTGATAGCTTCATGCAATTTGCTGGTTTTCTGGTTAATTATTTTAATAACCCAAGTACCGAGGACGTTTTTGTTTGCGGCAAGATCGAACATATCGAAATCGGCGGTGGCTTTAATCCAGATGCAAGGGAATGGACTGTGTACGCGAATATGACCAATAACGGGGAGACCGCTATGTCTGCTGATGCATACGTGTTCGAAGCTGAGAGTAAGAAGATGGTCATGGCTATATTTGGTTTGAAGTTTAACAAGATGCCACAAGCTTTGCTCGGGAGGATGCTGCGGGGTGTTAACAACGTAAAGAAAACAGCGCCGCTGCCTTCTCAGGCCCCTGGGATGCGTGTAATTGCCAGTGCGGCTGAGCAGCCAGCTTTCACTCCTGTTAGTGCTCCTGTGAGTAACAAGCTGTCTCGCAGCAAGCGTCCCGAGCTATTTCGGCTCTTGTCCGAAATCACCGATGTTCCAGTGGAAGATATCAAGGACGAATCGAGTCTGGAGGACCTTGGCATTGACTCACTCATGGCCACCGAAGTACTCAACAATGTTCGATCGGTCCTGGGTCTGACCATCGATCTAACAAGCTTCACATTTTTTCCAGATGTTGCAGCTTTTGCCGCCCACGTTGATGAGAAGCTAGGTGTCGGCAATGCCCGAGATGAGGCTGAGATTTCCGCGCCGGTACCTGGCGAATCACGGGAAATGGTTTCGACAGAGTCTTCAAGCCCAATTCGCACCAGCTCCGGTGAGGATACGCCCCTCACGAACGACTCAACAATCGCCTCGCAGATAATAGCCTCCATGGTTGCAGATCGCATAGAGTCACCGTCATCTAGCGTTCAGCGACCTTCGCTGACTTCTACGGCTGGTGCCTTCCAGGACATAAAGCTTCGATATGACCAACTTGCCGATGGTGCCAAAGCCCTGGGATTTTGGTCCCAAGCATACCCGCACCAGTCACGTCTGGTTGTGGCCTATGTTGTAGAAGCGTTCGCCGAGCTGGGATGCGACATGCGAAAGCTTTCTCCGGGCGACGACATTCCTCAAGTACAAGGAGTACTGGAGCGGCACAAGCGGCTCATAAACCGACTGTTCCGCGTGTTGGAGCAGGAAAAGCTCATCTTTCCGTCTACGGACCAGTCATTTGCACGAACAGACACCCCGGCGGATCCTACCACTGCTGAGTCCATATTCCACCAAATTGTTGACCTTTACCCCCAGCATGCCAGTGTCAACAAACTGGTACGCATTGTCGGGTCCAAGTTGGCTGCATGCTTAACCGGCAAGACGGATGGTATACAGACAGTTTTTGGTAACAAAGAAGCCAAGAAGATACTGGAAGATATATACGAGTTCTGGCCCTTGTTCCGAACACCTACTCTCGTCGTTGGGGACTTTTTAACTAGAGCCTTTACCAACGCGACTGGGGGTGGGAGATTTCGGATTCTAGAGGTCGGGGCCGGAACTGGGGGCTCGACTCGCTACCTAGTCAACCTTCTCAAGAACCATGGCATTCCATTCGACTATGTTTTTACTGATATCTCGCCCTCGCTGGTTGCTGCCGCGAGGCAGCAATTTAAAAACGTCGAGGGCGTAACCTTTGAAGTGCTAGACATCGAGCAGAAACCTAAAACAGAGTACGACGGTGCATTCCACTGTATTTTTGCGTCTAATACAATACACGCGACTCGGAATCTCGACGTATCGCTCCGCAACCTGCGGACTATGCTCCGCGAGGATGGGGCTTTAGTTTTGGTCGAAATTACGAGACAGGTCTTTTGGTTGGACCTAGTATTCGGCCAATTCGAAGGGTGGTGGTTGTTTGAAGATGGGCGGTCTCATGCCTTAATCGACGAGGAGCATTGGGAGAAACGGATGCGAGCAGCTGGCTTCAACGAGGTGCTATGGTCAGATGGCGCGTCTCCTGAGTCTAAGACGGTCCGTGCTATCGGGGCTTTCCCTTCCAGCAGGAAGATGGCAAAGAAGGCGGCAAGCACCGTTAAGGCTGCACTCGAGACAGTCGTGTATAAGCAGATCGGAGATCTGAAGATCCACGCCGACGTATACTATCCTGCCGATGGTGAGCTACCGACGGGGAAAATGCCGGTTGGTAAGTCCAACACAATATCCGAGCCCTCTACCCATGTTACCACGAGTAGACTGACTGAATGATTCCGTGCACCCAGCGTTGATGATCCACGGAGGCAGCCATATCATGTTCACCAGGAAAGACGTGCGCCCTCCCCAGACGCGCCTACTGCTTGAGAGAGGCTTCATCCCGGTTGCCCTGGACCATCGACTTTGCCCTGAAGTCTCGCTCTCAGAGGGTCCTATGGTAGACGTTTGCGATGCCCTCGCATGGGCGCGCAACACGCTGCCTAAGCTCAGACTAAAGAGGCCTGGGCTGCAGATTGACGGTGAGAGGGTGGTCGTCGTAGGGTGGTCGTCTGGAGGGCAGCTCGCTATGTCGACGGCATGGTTAGCACCCCAACGGGGTTTACGACCGCCCGAAGCTATTCTGGCCTTCTACTGCCCTACCAATTATGAGGATGAGTGGTGGAGACGCCCAATACAGCCCGTCGGGGCGGAAGACAAGGGAATGAAGTATGATGTATTAGAAGCCGTTCAGGACAAGCCTATCACTAGTTACGGGGTTGTAGGCGCTTGGGAGCCGCTCTCAGACCCACGCATTCTTACAGACGCGCGTTGTCGTATCGTACTTCATATAAACTGGAAAGCCCAGACACTGCCTATTATTACTGGCGGGCTTCCTAGCAGGAAGAAGGCCGACGAGTCTTCTGACGGCAAAGATTGGAACGCGCTTCCCCAGCCGTCGCTTGAGAAGATCCGAGCCGTTAGCCCTATGGCGCATATACAAGAGGGCAACTATAAGACGCCCACGTTCCTAATTCATGGGACGGCCGATGATCTGATTCCATGGCAGCAGAGCCAAGGTACATATGAGGCCATGGTCAAGCAAGGCATCCCGGTCGAGTTGGCCCTTGTTGAAGGCGCACCACATATTACAGATCTGAGCAGTGATCCTAACTCGAAGGGATGGCAGGCTGCGCTTCGGGGTTACGATTTCATCTGTTCTTACGTATTTTAAATAGCCATACGAAGTTAGATTAGGGTAGAGAGTTTGTCAGTATCTCGTATATGGGGGTACGTATAGACTCTTGTTGTTGCGCAAAGGGGTCTAAACACCTTCATACGCTATATACACAATTGCATGTTCTTTGTTCTACTAGTGCAAACATCGTGACAGAGGGAGGGAGCTAGGTAGCCAATTGGTGGCCAGTTGTGTCACTGAGAGCATTTGTCCACGTGTGCAGTAGACTCCATAGCCTCACCAAGATAGCCAAGCACCCACGGCAGTAGAATTAGCCCTGCATTAGTGATGGGAGCGGCGGTGCGGCGTGCGATGTGAATAGGGATGACATGTGCGACGTTAGTGATGATAAAACCTGTAATAGGGTCTGCGATGGGGTCTTCGATGACACCGGCTTAGATGATGCCGGCGGATGACACCGCTTACGATAATATGATACGACGCCTGCGATGGCAGTGGTAATAGGAGTGGTGATAATAGCGTAGGTACCAAGGTAGGTTATTCTACGTCAGGGACTTTGTACTAGGCAATATTAGACTTTTGTTGTTACAGGAAGGGCTCTAGAACACCTTCGTAACTAATCTTGGCTATATACAGGAAGTCTCCTTGCCTCGGGATATTTTAAAAGTGGGATTTATTACAGTAGAGGCATGGCTCGTTCCGACATCATATTCGTATCAATAATGCAGTCAGCCAAATCGCAACTTGCCCCCCCTAAATGACTGAGTCCGCAGAGAGTAGGCAGATTACTACGGTAGTGATGCACCTAGTGAAGTAGTGCGGGTGAACACGCAAGGCAATCTGACCAATAGAAGGGTGGGAAATAGGGGGGCTACTTACCTAGGCTCGCGATTTTCCTCCATGTGTATTATCAGACTTTACCATCTACATCACTTTTACTTCATTCATTAGCTGTCGATGCATTTTTTTATTAATTTATTACGTTCCATTCTCCAAGATCGTCCAATTCCCCATCTATTCGTGTGATTATCTTTAGCTTTGGAAGCGTATAGCCCAGACTTACCCCCTATGCTAGGCCCCGATTTACTACCTACAGTCACCCGGGCCAATTCACTAGTTGAGTTGAGCAGGTTTCCGCACTTATTAGAAAATGCAGTTTGGTTTCGCACCTGAACATCATAATTTGACACAGAACGGCACCAGTTCCGTTTGACAGTCTTCTACATGCATTCCGGACACGACACTAACCTATTAGAACACCTGCCAGTGTGACACAGCGCTCCAGCCAGGCTCATCCCACTTGCAGCGCATCAGCATCGAGATCACGTCAGGTGAGATAATTATTGCTAGCAATTACCATGGGACTCATACAGTAGCTGCACCTTTGCCGCAATGTGGCGGCACACCCTTATGAGGCTCTTCTGCCTGCTGGTTCTGTCTCTATAGACGCCTACGTGGAAAGTAGGGGCACAGCAATGCCCTTCTATATAACTAGCAGCTAGTCACAAAAACACGCGACAACGCATTCCGAAGACTGTAATATCTTTGTATACCATGGCCACGACACTATATGGAACTATGCGGGATGCCCGGGAGAGCAGTGTTCCGGGCGTTCCGGTGAACTTGCTGGCCGGCTCGCTGAGGCGCACGACATGCGATGTTTGCCGCGAGAGAAAGGTCCGATGCGACCGCACGAAGCCCGAGTGTCTCCGATGTAGACGTTTCGGCAGCGTCTGCACATACCCGTCACCGGATGCCGATGCAGCAAGAATCCATAAGACACTGCATGATCTGTCTAAACGGCTCGGTACGATACGTTTCACTCACTTACGCACGGTTCGCCTCAGGCGCCTTCTCCTCCCCAAGGCCACCTGCTCACAAATTATTGTACAGAAGATGCGGAGAGCAGGCTCCAGTCTCACCAGCCTTCGCCGCTTTCGGCCTCTGAAGGGCAAATACAAGATTTCAATGCGATTGAATGGCCGTCTCTCCGCTTCTCGCCCGACGCGGGCGAGAACGCTGAGTTTTCCGCATGGCGTTGGTCCGTTCTTCTCGCTTTACCCTCCTGATATCACTTTGCTAACACATCCATACACTAGGGATCAACCTATGGTTGAGTCCCTTCTGCCTGATGGCATGCTTTTCAATGGTATCCTCACGCCAATTGAGTCCGTGAACACGTCAGCCCCGGCAACTGCGTCACAAGCATACAGTCTTCCGCGAGAGCCTGGGCACGAACCTGTCAACGACGTTGTGGCCATCGAGCCGCCAAGTCCGGCGGAAAGTTGTCTCGGACTTTGCCCAATATCTTCCGATACATGTGCAGCGCTGTAAGTGAATGAGCCTCACCCGACAAAGGTATTACTTATGTACTCAAGGTCTATCGCAGATTCGAGGCTTATTTCAACATCGTCCAACGGCATCTGCCTTTGGTGAACAGGGAGGTTTTCTTCCGGACCTTGGAACAATCTCCTGAGAAGCACCAGACTTTGGCCCTGAAGTATGCTATATGTATGGCGGGGAGCCAAGCAGAGAGTGTTGCGTCCCAGATGAAAGAGCAATATTACATAGCAGCACGGCACCATCTGGAACAAACAGAACTGGGATCTGGCAGATCCTCCTTCTGGACAGTGGAGGCTACGCAAGCTCTCATACTCGTGGCTCGCTTCGAATTCGAGCATTTCGCCAACCCCCGGGCAATGATTACCATGTCTCGATTATCCGCTCTAATGTCCGTTTTGGATCACTATGAACACTCGGGATCGGAGATTGAGCAAAGTTTAGACGAAGACGAGCTGAACTTGCGGAGGATGATATCGCTAATCAGCCTCTCCATCAAATTTCAAGAAACATGTGTCACTAGAAGCACCTGTTCAAAGGTAAGCTGCGTTCAAGCTGTGAAGCAAGTGTATTCAACAGGAGTTCCACCTTATGCACTAACAGAACCCTACTCAGACGTTTCCAGGACCGAGTATCTCAGATGACATCGAATCGGAACGCCTCAAGATCGATCTGCTCGCGAATTCGTGGCCTATTCCGGAGAATGAGCCATTTGGTGTTCTATGCATCTCCCTAAGAATTGCTGTCGATGCGAAGCACCACGACCGTATGGCCGCTGCAGTCGTAGCCGGTGTCGATCTGCCATCGTTCAATTTCTGTCGCGACCACGAACGCATCGAGACCCGTATCGGAAATCTGGTGATAAAGTGGCTCACACCCTCGTCTCCCTCTGCGCTCTCTTCGGGCCCGAATTGCGAATTGCGAGTCTTGGCTTTGCTCACCGCTCTCAGCACCAGGATACAGCTCTTCAAGACGGCTTCGTGTCATGGCCAGAAGTCAAAGTTCTTGGGCACCATTGCTTACGAATGTCGCGAAGAAAGCGTTGCCAGTGCCATCGACATGAACGACTTGCTGTGCCTTGCTGAAGTTCGCCGTGCAGACAAGGTAAGCAACCCCTTCCCCTGATATTCGCCACTTTCATATTGGAAGGGATATTAAGGATAGATAAAAAATAGATCGCCATATACCGAGAAGCAGGTTTCTACCTGATGCCTGCTCTGCGCCTGGCTGCCGAGGCCTTGCTTCCGGCCCTCCAAGCTCGAGATCAAGATTCCACAAGAGGAGTCTCACGTCGACATCACGAGATCCGAAATTCATTGAAGACGATAGTTCAGGTCATGGATGCTTGCAAGAATGCAGCCGCGACGTATGATGATTGCATAGCAAAATTCAGGTCTTGCTTGGAAGATTCCGAAGAGCAGCCCACACCGCTACGGACCAGTTTCTCCGCAAGCTCTTCTCTAGGACAAGTTGGCGGTAATATCAGATGCCCCCCCACAAAAGCATATTGAATGACAAAAAGGGGGTGTATAGGGTAACTAAATTCTGCTAGAAGTTACGACTGGCCGCCTGAATGGCTGGGCTTGGGTTAGGTGGTGAATAGCCCGCACATATATTATACAAAGGATGCGGCCGCGCTGTAGAACGGCCGCACACTTGGCTACAAACTGTTTAACGATGGCCGTCCTTGCAAGTCACACCCAACCACCAGCCATTGGTGCGCCATCTAAAATCAACTGTTTTCCCCCATGTCAGCAGGCACGCAAGGCCGTACCGTCGAACCGCAGCAAAGCCACCCGCACCCACTTGGCCTCGTCTCTCTACCATGCGCGCGAGCGACAACGGGCTGCCTGTCCGAACTGCTACTTGCAGTGCGATGATATCCAGCGTGTAGTGAGACGCAGATGCAGCTTGACCCGGTAATGGCGTGCCTGGGAAAGATTCCATCTTGATTCGTAGTGTACTCGAGTGTGGCGTGTGAAAGCTAGACCTGCAGTATTTGTGCTATCAATACTTACCTCCTAACTCCCTCTGGGTCAAGTGACTTGACAACATTCATGTACCCAGCGCTTGAACAGATGACAAACGCCGGCAACAGAGGCGACTCGGATCGTGTGTAGACTATAAGTCTGTACGGAGTGGGATAATTTACACCCTTGCGACCCCCAATGGCTCCCCACACTACCCCTACTAATAGGAGTGACATTATTGCAGTAGATAAGTGTGACGTAGCACTTAATAACCATAGTTATCGTAGTAACATCTGGCACGGGCAAAATAAGATGTAAATCGATGTATCTATAAATAAGTGATTTAGCTAGCCCAGACCCTAGTTATCGGTGTATTCAAGGATGTTGGTGCTGAAACGGTAGTTAAAGGGATACCTTCAATCTTACCCACTCTCCCCTCCCCAGTGTATCTACATTTAACGTTAGCATGTTTTTTTATTACTTCATAATGCAGGAAACCTCTACCAAATCTCGTCATTCGACATGTTATCTCCTGCGGAGTTAGGCCAAGTTATCATCGGCGTTTAGCAACTTTGCCTGAATCCCCGAAGTACCCCATATCCATGTCAATTATATACAGTGAAATATTCTCTTTTGTTGACTTCGGCAGAAGAAGTTTCAATTTCTCGAATATTTCTCCCCTTTGGAATTATATCATGTCAGACTACGCACTTCCCCTATCCGGCAAGGTCGCCGTCGTGACGGGTAGCTCAAGAAGCATCGGCGAGGCCATAGCAATGGAGCTCGCAAATCGGGGCGCAACGGTAAGGCACTGAAATCTACTGCCCAATATCATGAGGGCGTAGGGATGACTTGGTTGTGTCAGATTTTGAACTAACAGAGGAATCCAGGTCGTCATCACCTACGTCTCAGCCAAAAGTGAAACGCGGGTAAAAGAGATCTGCGCAAGAATGGAAGCACTGCCTCACAAACCTTCGGCGCATTTCATCCAGGCAGACCTCAGCACCCTCTCGGCGCCAGAACAAGTGACATCGTCCTTGCTGGAGTGGCGCGGCAAGGACCTGTCAATTGACATCGTCGTGAACAACGCAGGGGTGACAAGAGTTAAGGGTCTACAGGAAATCACCGTGGACGACTATAACGCGGTATTCAACCTGAATGTCCGGGGGGTAATATTACTAACACAAGCGCTTCTACCGTACCTCAATAAGAACGGACGCATCATCAACATCGGCTCGGTGGGCGGTAGGAGCGCATTTAAGGATGTAAGCCTGTATTGCGCTTCTAAGGCTGCCTTGGAAGGGCTGACCCGGTCCTGGGCGGCGGAGCTAGGCGGTAATGGCACGACGGTCAATTGTGTCTCCCCTGGCCCCGTGGCGAGCGAGCTACTTGATACTATCCCTAAAGACATCGTTGAGAGGCAGAAAGCTACCACGCCGCTGGGGAACCGATTAGGCACTGCTGAGGAGATCGCAAATGTTGTTGCTAGTCTGGCTGGTAGGGACGGTGCTTGGATTACGGGGCAAGTTATTAGTGTTAGCGGGGTAAGTGTGGTTTGTTCCTGTGTGTTGTGACTGAATTCGCTTCTAACGGAGTTCTAGGGTTGGGCGGTATATTAAATCGTCTGGTATAACATGAAACTGATTTGCTGGCGGTATCTAAAGAAAGGAAACGTCCATCGCGTCGTGGCCAATATCACTAGATCCGAAATCTACTACGCCGTAAATAGGGGTCACAGCAGATCTTGCTTTTGCCACACACCCTCCGTTGGGTCCCGGAAGGCATTGATCCAACGGGCCAACTAAGCTTGTGCACCACGTTTTAGTTAATATAGACATTATTTTCTTACGAGACGTCCTCGTTACATCGCAAAAGTTCTTTGCAGAAAGTACTATTGCTACTCTTTCAAGTAGTGTCGTAATTAGCCGTCATTTTATTCATCTCGTTCTATGTGTCGGAATATTGGATCACTGCAAGAGTGTTGGTATACTCAAGCGGGCGACTCTAGATAGCTGTCAGAACTAATCGAGTTTTTAATACATTGCTTGTATCTAGTTAGAGTGTTATGTTATATCTTAGGATATTGTACTTATTAGTCAATGCGGTTGAAATACACACAGAAGCGAAATACAGTACGCATTGTGTCTTGCGTACTGTGATGCAGATGATCCTTTTGACATGCTCTTGACTGGAAAGAAACTCTAGTAGATACCGCCCCAAGAATCCTGTAGCCCCTGTGAGAGTAATGACTTGAGGTTTACCTTGGTTCGCTCCTAAGTCATTGAGGTGGTGTTGTGTTTCCTCGTCCCAGTCAATCAACAATATAGAGCTGCCTCCAACACTAAAGAAAATCGGATTCCTCTTGAAGATAGTTACTGATTGGTTCTGGTGGGATAACGGCTTGCCACGCATAATAGCCACTGTTCTTGGTATAACCGCCGTGTCATTGTCATAGCTTGTGATCTTGCGTGGAAGAGATAAAAGTGCGACAACTTGTCTATCAATTATGGTTGCTGGGCATATTGTGCTTGGCAATGGTAATCTAGTAAGGATTTCACGAAAGAAAATACCATCATGAGCCGCAAATTCCTTAGCCGGAGGGACCACTTGGACCACAATAAGCTTCACAGATCCATTAGGAGTCGAGCGAACCCACAGCATCTGCGAAGAGCCCATCCGCTGTTCGGAGCACAGTTTGTTTTATGTCCTTTAAGTCAACACGGACACCGTTCAGCTTGACCTCGGTGTCACCGCCAACACGACCTTTGAGAATCAGCGTGCCGTCAGGCTTCAAGTAACCGACATCGCCAGTTCGATACATGGTACTCCACTCGTGTTGGCGATATTCATCGTTAGCGAAAGGGTCAGATGAGAACGAAGCCCGGATCCGTTCTTCGTTTAAGTCATCGAACAGATATGATATCTGCATAGAGGCAAGTGAGATGCTGAGTTATAGGTTTAGTGATGGCCCAGAACCTTTATTAGTTGAGATGGAACTAGTACATCCTGGCATTTATGCGGATACATTTTTGAACTGGTAAGATCTCTTTCATAGGCAAAGAACGGATGGCGCAGCTCACCAATTTTTTTCAGGCAGTTTAAATACAACCTTTGCATTCATGTTCATGGCAACACAGACAGGACGTGTGAAGAAGGAATAGAGATGAGCCATACCCTTGTGAAATAATCGCACCTGAAGATATAACCAATTTGTATGCTACCGAAACGCAGACATTATCTATAAGAAACCACCTCTTCTCTACCTACCTATATTCTCTGTTAGTGGAGCGGACAACTGACCACTGCAGCCTATTTATTCACCACCGCCTGAGAGGAATCCACAGGAAGGCAGTTCTTGACACGCAAAACAACTTCGAGGTGTTCCAGAGCTAAAGCCTTTTGCTCTCTGCTTGCTAGCAATCTTGCAGTCTTGACGACATTCTTGATCTGGCGTCCATTAAGCTTTATGCGAGATAGCCTTTCCAACTCTGCTTGTTGAACAGCGCTGCTCGGTCCAGGTGTGATAAAAGTCTTCCATATATGTAACCTACTGTCAAAGTTGAGTTCGGGGTAGTTGATGGTAAGATGTATACGCGATTCGAAGGCCGGGTCGAACGACGCCACCCGGTTGGTGGTGAGAAACATCACACCCTCGTAATACTCTAAAAGTCTCAAGAACACTGACACAATCTTATTTCGGTGCAGATCTGATGTTGTCCGTTGCTCAAGGAATATGTCGCATTCATCGATCAGCAGAACGGCGTTCCATTTGGCCGACAGCTCCAGGACACGGCGCAGATTAGTTTCTACATCTCCTGCAGCGTCACCTAGCTCGCCTGCGCTCATGCTATATAGGGGCTTCTTCATTGTCTCCGCGACTGTTCATTCTGTATTAGTATCACAGTTGACTTTGTAGCCGTTTAGTCATGACTGACCTGATTCGGAAGTAAGGGTTTTGCCAGTTCCAGGCTCGCCGCTTAAGAGCATGATTATGCCTCTGCCTGCAGGAATATCATGTTAGATGGCTATAGGCTGTCAAAAATACAAAAATGCCTGAGTAATTACCTTTTCCTCTTACCACATCGTCAAAGTCATCTGAACGAGATAACTGAGAATCGACGAATGCCCACACGATTCTCTTGTAGTCTTCTGGCAGAACAAGATGTTTGAATACATCTCCATTCCATATTATATCTTTCACTAGGTCAACACGAAAGAATGCTGCATGAAATTAGAGGCTGCGCTTTGGAGGAGCCGAGTAGCAACATACCCCAGTCTTTTGCTTTTAGACAAAACCCCTTGACAATAGGGCTACACAGGGCATAATGGTTTTCTGATAGACAGGTATTATCTGGAATGATTCAGTATTTTCCCGACGCCAGTGTCTCTGTGGTTGTTTGCATGGGTGAAAGAGTTGACGGACCTGCTGATCTTGGCTGACGGGCAGCGTATTTGCGCCTTGTTTGTCTTGCTAGGTACCGAGCTAACTGAACTGCCGGAATCTTGTCAAAGGTATCATCATCCAGGTCATCAAAAGGCGCATCTGATAACATGATATCCGAATAGTCCGGAGTTGTTGCTGGCCCTTCAAGGGGGCCAAGCTGCTCGGGGGTTTCGCCGGTGTATCTCATAAACGTGGCGCAATCAATCATTACTCTGCCCTCTTCTAGCTGTAAAGATGCATTAGAAATGTTGACTTTGAATTACCCTTTTAACGACTTACAATTTGCCTGTTGGTGGCATCAAAGGTTGGCGTTCGCAAGTTGTAGGCGCCAGAATAAGCCATGTAGTGCGTTCCTTGCAATCTCTCGAACTTGCGTCCCCTTTGTTCAAGTCGGACGCGAGTTTCAGAAATCCCTGGCCGTAAATGGCTGGGTAGAACATTAAGCTCAGAGATGGGCGTCACATTCTCAAATGCCCCAATGCTCAGAGACGTGGTCCTGTAGCCAAAGAACTCCCCGTCCGTATCGATATATCGGCACGAAATGGCGTATATCTTGCTGCCATTAGGGAGCGCTGTGTACCTTCCGCCGTTTAACAGATATAAGCGGTCCTCGTCCTGGACCTTGCAATGTATCTCTGTGCCAGGCTCGAAGAGTGCCCACACATAGTCAAATGTGATGACCTTGTTATTGAGCAGATCTTCTGCCTGCTCGATATGCGGTTTGACCTCGGAACTTATGATGTCGAATAGTAGCTTGTAGTGTTTCTCCTCATCACTATCGTGTTCCTTGGTCGCTTGATCCTTAAATTCTTCCCACCGGTAGAAGAACTCGTGAAACGGTGCATTGAACTCGAGCTTTTTGAGATTTGTATTTATTCCTTGGTATCCAGCGAACACTGGGCCCAGCCTTTTCTTGATCAGTGGGCTTTGCACTGAGATAGAGTGCATTTTCAAGACCGGCTCGCCGGTGTCGCTTTGAACCTTTGTTCGACGCACGATTAAAGCGAACTTCTCCGAGTCAGGTGTCGATTTCGAATCAATCCCGATGTCGTCAGGGGACCATTCTTGCCAAGGAGATCTGTAGTCTTCTCGGTAGAGGTCCTTGGCTTCCGCGGTCATGCCCACCTCGATTGGCTCTTTATTATCCACGGAACTATTCTTGCCATCAATATCAGTGTTGTCGCCAACGCCATCCATTTTAGAATGATTGCGTTTTGGCTTTTTCCTAGGGGGGTCTTGGTCGCCGTCTCGGGTATAGGGGGCTGTGTAGTAGTCGATTGTTGCCGCCGCAAAATTGGGGGACTCTGAGCTGGGAGGCATCTTGTCAAAGCCCACAAGGTTGCAAGTATCTCGGATGATCAAGGGCTTTCACATAAATAAATATTGCAGAATTAAAAAGACTACAAGTGTGGTTGTAATACCTTCGGACTGAGAGGACATTCCAAGTCCGTGTTATGTCCAGAGCCTTGCTTCGCCCGCTCAGAACATAAAGTAAGCGAGCCAGGTTGACAGATAAGAATCAGCCCCCATGCAGGCAGTGCCAGGCAGTATTTGGCCTTGGCACACAACTGAGATGTTCGATTGGCCCATTGAAAAATCGACCGATTAATACGAAACAATTCTAGTTTGGGAGAGGCAGAAATCGTGGCGAAGCACAGCCAGTCTTACGTGCCGTGTAACCTGAACAGTCTCAATGCATGAACGTAGCATTGTGATTTGCCTAACGGCTGCCTTCAAGGCAGACTCATGCACTCACAATGCTGCGGAATATTCCGCATCTGAATCGGCTCAAAATGCTCCAAGATCGACTTTGACTGAACCTGCATTCTCCAGAAAATGACACTACTTGATTCATGATAATTACCACTCCATTTGATTTATAGGGGAAAATGTTTGACGACACTAGAGATATTCAGCAAGCGGGGCAGATGACAACTCCATATTCTCCAGGTACAGGTACACTTTCGGAAAACGTTGCTGCGATCTTGGCTAATCCGGTAACGCGGTCCCATGCCAGCAAGTGGGCAAGCAACCTGCGCTTCTTGACCTTTGATGACAGCGATGACGACTCTTCTCAGGTGAATAGCTTGGCTGTGTCCTCGACAGTAGAAGACATCTCTATTCAAGGACAGTGCCAGCCATGCGCGAGAAGAACCCCCATGCCTTCCGGGCACATGTGCTCTACTCATCTTGGTTACAATAAAGAGAATTCCAAAAATCGAGAGATAGAGTATCAGCAATATGACAATCCTTGCATTCACGTCAAGGAGCACAGCTGCTCCGACTGTCGACATATCCCGCTGTTTCCAAACGAAGGAAAGATTACGAAGTTTCGTATCCGCAGAGTTTATTCTGATGAATTCGAAAAATCAAGATCATGTGGCCACTATGTTGCTGTGTCATACTGCTGGTCAGGAGAAAGCGACAATGGGAGCCAGGAGCAACCGTATCGGATCATCGAGGAAGACGGCAAGGAGCGATTTTCACGAGCTCCAAATGCAACTATTGATAGGATAGTTAACTTTGCCCGGGAAAACGGCTTTCGAATGATTTGGATAGACCAGGTACTCATTTCTCGCTTTTTATTCGTTATTTCTGTTGAGCTTTCGTTAATGACAGCTTACAGGAGTGCATTGAACAAAATAAGCCCAAAGAGAAGGAGCTTGCGATTCAAGCCATGGATTATGTGTACGCAAACGCGAAGATATCCATTGGACTCTTCAATGCACACCTACAGCAGAAGCATCTCAACAGTCTGGTGCTAGCTTTTGAGAGCAGAGGTGGTCAGCCATTCAGAGAAGTCCGCGGCCGGAAAGCTTTGAATGGGTGTCGCGAAGTCGACCTGAATGTCATGTACGAGGCGCTATCTATGATTGTAAATGACAAGTGGAACACAAGGGCATGGATTTTGCAGGAAGCTTTTGCATCCAGTGGCAATATGATATTGCTCTTCCCAAGAGTCGAGAACGCTGACGTTGCACGTTGGCTTTTGATCTGCCAGGAATTGTCGCAGAGCGAGCTAGCTATCCAGCTTGATGTTGTTCAACGCTGTCTCGAGGCCTGCCATCACCTAGTGCGGCCATTGATATTGCAAGCCTTGCAGGGCAAACCGGCCAAACGCAGAAGAAGAAGAGGAAAGGAGCGGCGTCTGCTTGGCCAGAAGGAAGAGATTCAAACCACCATGAGAAGACTCCGGTTCTTCCATCCTAGACACCTGAGCCATCCATGGACGTTTTGGACTAATAATTCCAAACCGAGGCGCATCTGCAACGCTGCAACGGCGTTGTCATACCTACAAACACGCGACTTGCTACGTGTGGTAGACAAAACGGCAATCGTGGCCAACATCTGCGGTTATGATTTCCGAGTGAATGCATCCAAGCTAGAAGAAACTCAAAATAGTCTAGCTACATGTATCGTGGCTCTCTCGATTGCCAATGGCGACTTCTCGTTGCTTGTTCCTCAGCTTTACCGTGTACCAGAGGCAGGAAGTTTGGGTGCGCTGCAGACTCTCACAGACACGTCTCTAGATACTTGACTGACATCTCATAGAATTCCCATCGCCAAAAGACCTGGAATTCACTTGGGTACATAGCTTCACGAAGAAGCTTCAGCACCTAAGTTCAACCAATTGGGATACGTTTGGACCAGGCAGTGAAAACCCTGCTGCCACTGGCATACGGCTTTCCAAAGACGGACTTTCACTCCTCGGCTTATTTTGGAACGTGGACCGGTTCCTTGATTTGACACCACTTCAAGTCAAATATGCTGATTCATGGAATCGACTTCGCAATGCCACAGGGCGGTCCAGTCCATCTCATGGGACCATTGAGCTTGCAAACACCCACATCCTATTCGAGATTATCCAATATCTAGTTGCATTGGATGAGAAACCCGTAGCAAATTCCATCCTAAACTCGACCTCTTCTTGGAGCTGGAATGGCCGTGATAATATGATTGAGTCTGTCGATCGATTCCCATCCGGATTACGTATAGAAAACAGGAAGGGGATGTTTTTACTCGATTACGGCCCAGACGGGTGGCCCTATCAGTGTTGGATCATTGATAGAGTGATGAATAAAGGCGGGTTCTGGGTCGGGCGTTTTGTGAAGCAGGTGCTAGAGAAACCGATTGCAGGCCCAAGCGACACTGCTGATATAGGAGCGGAAATGGCACTTGATCAAATCAATGACACTGCTACTATGGTTCAGGGAGCCGAAACCCAGGACACATCTCCACCAGCACCCACAACAGATCTAGAAGGACTGTTCCGTCGCAGTCACTTTCAAACTATGCGCTCACGATATATGGCCAAAATGCTACTTGAGGCCGTGTCGACAGAACAGCGAGAGCAGTCTCCATTGGACGAAGATACTAGGACCCAACAGGATATGCGGGTTAATTCGAAAAATATGGCCTATTTTCTATTATATCTTAACATGTCACATCCGAGTATAGATTACATGTCACACAGGCAGGCCATCTTCGACGTTGATGGGCACCCCGAGGCACAGATGCTGGTGCTCACACCGTTGCAGCTGTTCTTGGAATCCATTCCACGGCCTGCTATGCGGAGCATGGCCATTTCCTGGATTGTCGAACCCGCGCCAAGTAATTCAGAGGGCTATTCTGGCGATCCCTCTGTTGCTAACGAGGATGAGGTATTCACAATAAGAGATATGGCTAGAGGGATGTGGGAGTTTTCAATACTCGCTTCGGGGACGTACACGATTGTTTAAAATTTTCATAGTTGGCTTCGAATGCTATACATAAGGCAGGACTTGCGGCTCTTATTGGCTGCCAATGCGTGCCACAGCCATAGCTCAGTACGAACGTTGCTCAAGGGGGAACGAAGGAGTGGTAGGGCTCGAGCTACCCGTATAGGAGACTTGGAAGTTTCTAGTTATTTATGGTATATTTTCCTATCGAAGCCGTACGGCATTTTTACACACGAGGATGCGATGGCCACGGTTACTAGGTACAGTACTTGGCACATTTACTACATTCGTAACTGCAGCGTCCTCTATAGGTAGAGTAGTCTGCACGGGATCATACAATTCGGTCATTCTTAATGTATACCAACTTGTGCCTACCGGCGTAACTGCCTAGGTATTTGTAGGACGTACACTCCAAACTTATGCTAGCCGGCATAAACATTTCATACTTCAAACCTCGCCCTCCTCTTCTCCGTCAACACACGTCTTGCACAAATCAACCCCCTTTGTGGTTTTCTGCCGCTTTGTTTGTTCAATCTACTAATCGGTAAGTCTGACAGTATGGACGATATATCTACCTCTAAGCCAGCCGGCACAAGTCTAGGCAGCTATCTCGTAGGAGCGCGTTACTAATATAGAATGCAGCAAACAAAACTTCGCTCGCGCCAGCCGGCACAAGCTTGACCTAGCATACAAGATTCGCACACCGCGTTACGGCAACCATGGAACACTCTGACGACAATTACCCCGTAATTGGTGACCTGAAGGGGTGCTTACGGATAGTGCCCTATCGAACAAGGAGGCTATTGATGATCACGATGCTTCTTCTCAGCCCCGCAAGAAGGTCCGATTCTTAGCGTTCTACATAAATAAAACATTATCTTATTTAATTAACAAATAATTTAAATAACTAAAATAAAATAAAAGCTTGAATTTTATTTTAAAACAAAATAAAGATTTTTATTATTTTAATTAACTAATAATTAATTGTAAATAATTTTTCTTAAATTCTTTTTTAACAGGGTATTTTTAATAAAAAATATAGATTGCAGCTCTTGTTGTAGATTTCTTATCGATAGCTTTCGCTACACCTAGCCACACCTAGCCACACCTAGCCACCCTCTCCACACCTCTCCACACCAAGGCTGGTCTAAAGACCTACTTACGAAGACCTACTTACGCAGGCAGACCTACCTACGCAGACCTACCTACGAAGACCTACCTACGAAGACCTACCTACGAAGACCTACGCGTACGGGCTAGCAGTTTTGGATCCACTTGTTTAATATATTTAATTAGTTAACTAATTCAAATCAAATAACAGAACTAACTAAACAAAACAAACAAGCCTTTTTTTCGACCCAAATCAGGTAAAACAAGATAAAAGCGAATATTTTGTATTGTTTTGTCTGTGTGGAACGCTGCCGATTCTCCTTAGAAGCTTCGGCAATTGCTATGAAGATCGGAAGGAATACAAACTCAGCGGCTCCAAGCCCGACAAGGACACCGTCGGCAAGAAATTTGCAGCCTTGCGATACCTGGAGCTGGACGTGAGCGAAAGGGCCCTAAATCAGATCAGTTGTGCTGTCTCGCAACGGTTAAATTGCGTACTACGCCAAGCAACTGCCGGCATACGAAGTCAGAAACAGGCGAACCAACCAGTGCGCAGTATAGGGCCTCAGCTGCCTGACGTGACCCGTTGTATATTGGTGACATCGAGGTCAAGCTGAACGGTGTCCGTGCTCCGAACAGCGGATGGGCTCTTCGCAGATGCTTCCTAAAATCTGAGGCGTTCAAACGAGGAATCCAAAACGCAGTCTCTGGCAAAACCAGCACACCCGGTAATAAAGAAGCACCTACCACGCCGATGCACCGACGCTGCCGAAGCCCATTGACAATCATGACAGACGAAATCATCGGGACTGACGAAATCATCGGGACTGACGAAATCATCGGGACGGACGAAATCATCGGGATTGAGCAAATCATCATCAAGGTGGAGCAGCAGATCTTCGGACGCTCAAACCGACAGCCCACGAAAGCGTACTGTCTTGAACCTGGGAGCCGTTGATTCACCATCTGCGGGACTGCCCAAAAAACCAAGACTGCTGCTCGCTAAAGAACAACGCCGGGGACAACAGCGTCAGCGTTCTACACAGACAAAACATTATCTTGTTTGGTTAACAAATAATTTAAACAACTAAAATAAAACAAAAGCTTAAATTTTATTTTAAAACAAAATAAAAATTTTTATTATTTTTAGTTAATTAATAATTAATTATAAATAAAATTTTTTATTTTATTTTTTATTTTTTATAAAGTATTTTTAATAAAAAATATGAATTATAGTTTTTATTATAAATTTTTTATCGATAAATTTTTTATTAATAAATTTTTTATTAATAAATTTTTTATTAATAAATTTTTTATTAATAGCTTTTGCTATATTTAACTACACCTAGTTATATTTTTTTACACTTAGCTATACTTTTTTACACCTTTTTACACTTAGCTACACCTTTTTACACCTTTTCACACTAAGGCCTGGTTTAAAAACCTACCTACGAAGACCTACCTATGAAAACTTACGCAGACCTACCTACAAAAACCTACGCGTACGAGCTAGCAAGTAGTTTAAAGATCTACCTACAAAAACCTACGTACAAAAACTTATAAAAACTTACGCGTACAAGCTAACAAATAGTTTAAAAACCTAGCCACGTAAACTAACCTATAAAAACTTATTTACTTATATAAACTTATTTATAAAAACTTATATGTATAAGCTAACAAGTGGTTTAAAAACTTAGCTACGTAAATTAACTTATAAAAACCTATTTATAAAAACTTTTTTATTTACGTAAACTTATATATAAAAATTTATAAAAAGTTATAAAAAGTTATAAAAACTTATTTATAAAAACTTATATATAAAAACCTATAAAAACCTACTTATAAAAACCTATTTTTATATATAAGCTAGCAGTTTTAAATTTATTTGTTTAATATATTTAATTAGTTAATTAATTAAATTAAATAATAAAAATAATTAAATAAAATAAACAAGCTTTTTTTTTAACTTAAATTAAATAAAACAAAATAAAAGCGATTATTTTATATTATTTTATTTATATAAAACGTTAAACAACGTTACTTTATTTTAGTTAATAGTTGTTTTTAATACTAAAACAAAAGAATTGGATTTTTTTAACAAGTGGGATAATAATAACAAGTCCTGCATAAGTTCTTAATAACTGCTATATTATAAAATAAAAGTATAACAAGCTTGTTTATAAATTCTTATTATTAATATACGTAGATCTTGTTAAAATTAAACGATTTTAATTAAATATTATAAATAATTAATTAATATATTTTATTATATTATAAAAATTCTTTTGTTTTATATTAAATAAATATATATAAATAATTTATATTATATAAACCGTTATTTTAACTGTTTAAATTTAATACATTTTTTTAAAAAAGCTTTATATAAATAAAGCTTTTTATAAAATAAACATTAACAATAATAAAATTAATCCTAATTATTATAATATTTAATAAAAGTATAAAATAAGCTAAAATAAAAGCTTTAAATAATAAATAAAATATATATAATTACTTTTTATTTTAGCTTTATTTAAGGTTATTTAATTTTAAATAACTTAATTTATTTTTTAAAAATAAGTTTTTTAAAGCTTTTAAACTTTAATATTTTTTATTATTTAATTTTTTATAAAAATAATATTTATAAATGTTTAAAAGCTTTAATTAATTAAAAAATTAATTTTATTTATTCTAGTTAAAAGCTTTTATTAGCTTATTAGTAATTATATTATTTATTAATATATAAACTATTTATAAAGTATTTTTTTTAACTTTTTAATAAAACTAATAATTATAAATATTTATATAATAAAGTTTTATTTATAAAGTTATTATTTTTTTATAACAAGTTTAATTATTTATTAATTATTATATTAAATAATAATATATTAATTATTTATAATAACTTTTAATCTTTTAATAAAACAGTTTATAAATATAGCTTTTTTAATAGTTTAAGCTAATATTAGTAATTTAGCTTTAGTAGTAAAAATAATTATTATATTTTATTTATTTGTTTATTATTTAATTATTATTTTAAATAGCTTTATTATATATATTTATAAATTCTTTTAATTAAAAATATTATCCGCGAAAAATATATTATTAATAACTTTAAAATTATTACTATTTTTAAATTATAAAATATAATATTAAATTTAATTAAAATATTTAAATAATTAATCCGTTAATTTATAATATTAAAGTTTTAAAATATTAAAAGCTATATTAAACTAGGTAATTATAACTATATATATAATTAAAAAAATTTTTTTTAATAAAAATATATTTTTTGTTTAATAGTTAATTTTTTATAAAATAGTAGTTCTGCTACTATTATTAAAATATATAATAAAAATAAAAATATATTTTTTAGCTTAAAAATTTTTTTTAAATATAAAGCTTAAAACAGTTAAATTAATTATTTTTAATAATTTTAAATAATTTTAATTTTTAAAAACTACTAAAAATTATTACTACTAGTTATTTAATAAGTTTATTTAAGCTATTTTATAAATTTTTAAGTAAAAATTTTTTAGTTTTTTTTATAAGCTATAATAATATTATTTATATAAATAAATATAAATATTTTTTATATAAATAATAATAAAGCTTGTATAAAATAATTTTATATTTTATTTTTATAAAAGTTAAAATTAATTTTTTTTATTATAATAAAATTAATTTTTTAAGCTATATAAAGCTTTATTAAGCTTTAAAATAGTTTAAAGCTTTTTATAGCTAAAAAACATTTTTATATAAATTTTTTTATTAAGTTTTACGTTTATAAATATATTAATAATATTATATTATTTTAGTTTAAAATTAAACTTAGCTATAATAGTTATAAATATTTTAAAAAAAATTTTAATAAAAATTAATATATATATAGCTTTTATAATATTATAAAACTATTAATTTTTTTTAACTATTAGTTTTATTTTATATTTTAAATAATAGCTGTATTTATTAAATTTATATATATATACTTATATATAGTTAAATATAAGCTTGTTTTAAATAATATTTATATTAATTTTAATTTATAACTTTATTTTATAATAATTTTATAAATAGTTTTTTTTTATTTATTTAAAGCTTTTATTTAT
>MU619849.1:0-81872 GCA_025201785.1 Xylaria longipes
TTTAAAAAACTTAAACTTTTTAAAAAAATTATAATATTATTATAAATTAAATAATTAATTATAATTATATATATATATATATTATTATAAAAAAAAAATATAAAAATATAACAGTAAAAAAAAAAAGTTTTTATTTTATTAAAAAACTATAAAAATAATAAAGCGATAAAAATATAAAAGTAGTAATAATATTATAAAATAATATATAAACGTTATAAATTAAAAAACTAAATAAAAAACTATTAAAAAAATAATAAAAACTAATAAATAAATAAATAAATAAATAAATAAAAAATAAAAACTAATAAAATTATTATTTATATATTTAAAAATAATTTTATATTTTTTTAATTATAATTATTACTATATTATTAAATTATTTAAATATTAAAAAAAAAACTTTTTAAAATTATATTAAAATTAATATTAATAAAATTATTAAAACTTTTTTTAAAAATAAGCTTATTTTATAAATAATAATTAATAAAATAATAATAAAAAAAATTAAAATTGTTTAAAAAATTTAATTATATTATTAAACTAAAATAAAAGTTTTTTTTAATAAGTTATTAAATAATTAATTTAATATTTTTAATAAAATAATAAAATAATTATTTAATTTTTTTAAATAGTTATATTTTTTATTATTTTATAATAAAAATAAAACTAAAATATAAAAATAATTTAATAGTATTATATTAAATATTTATAATAAAATTATTAGTTTTTTTAAAAAATTAATAATAATTTTAAAATAGTTTAATAAAAAAACATATAGTTTTAATTTTTTTAAACTTTATAAAAAAATAACTTTTATAAACTTTTTTTTTAATATTTTTAAAAAAAATAAATAAAGTTTAAAATAAACTTAATAAAAATATAATAAAAGTTTAATTTATAAAAATAGTTTTAAATTAGGTTTTTTTTTTTTTTTTAATTTTAATAATTTTATTTATTTAAAATTAAAAAATTTAAGCTAAAAATATTACTAAATTAATAATATTATTAAATATAGCTAGTATAGTTTAAAAAATTTAAATTTAAATTTAATAAAAATATAATATAAAAATATAAAAAAAAATTTTTTATTATTAAAAATATAAAAAATATAAAAAAAGTTAATTTTTTAAACTATTTTATTATTTTTATAATATTTTATTAATTAAATATAAAAATAATAAAAATAAAAGTTTTTTATTATAAAAAAAAAATATAAATTAATATAATAACTAGTAAAAAAAAAAAAAAAAAAAAAAAAAAAACGTTAAAATAATAATTTTAAAAAAAAAATTTTAATAAAATAATAGCGAAAAATAAGCTAATAAACTATAAAAAAAAAAAAAAAAAAAAAAAACAGTTTAAAAAAAAAAAAACTATTTATAACAGTATAAATAAAACATATTATTATAAGCGCGCTAATATAATAATATTATTACACTTTTATAATAATAAGTTTAATAATAAGTTTTATTTATATTTAAATATTTATAGCTATAGTTAGCTATAATTTAAAAAATAAAATATTATTATAAAATACTATAAAATAACTTTTAAAAACTAAAGGTATTAAGCACGGGCTTATAGCCTGTATATATATAATAATTAAATAATTTTTACTATATAAATAAAAGTTTTCCTTTTTTATATAATAATAATAAATTAATACTAGAACAACCAGCAGGCAGAACTATAATAATTCCTTACACGGTTACTAAGTTTATTACGTTCAAGAAGTTTTCCAAAACCATCTTTGCTCAATTTGACAAGTCCAAAGTCTCAGGCAGTGCCTTGACTGGTGTCAACTTGGGCTTAACTTTTTTTGCTAGTTTTGCTGCTGCTACAAACAAAGATCACTTTATAACCTTGCGATATATCGCTCTTTGTGGCGTGGTTTGCCTTATTAAGGCCCGGTCCCAATGATAAAGTCAACCATTTAATTACTGAATTGTAAAAACACCGTCAATACGGCAGCATACCTAAGGTGAATCAGTCTTGGATACGTGGGTGCCAGATCGGATACATACGCGGCCGTGGCGCCCAGCGCTTCAAATGGTTTCGCTACCATAGCAAACGACAATATTATCAGAAATGTTGCCACAAATACAGTTATTACTGCCAGCTTCAGCACTGAGCTCTTCAATGCGTACAGTATCCATAAAGGGGCAAGGAGCAGGATTATGCCCAAGCCTACGATGATGCTCGAAGCGAACGTGTCCATGCGCTTGTCGGAGTAATAAGATACCATGTCATCCTCATCTTTCGGGGCACTCTGGTTTTTCAATCGCCAGATAGAAAGCGTCCGCAACCGGCGAGAGTGGTCAATTAGTCTTCGGAGAGGCGTCTTGTCTTTCTGGACCACACCGAAGAGATCGCTTTCGTGCTCTAAATACTTCCATTCTTCCGGCGAAATCGCTACGTAGTCGTGATTATAGTGCCAGTTACGCAAGGACCGAATATCTTGCCCACGCGCGCTCTGGAATTTCTTCATCTCTCCTTGTTGCAAGATGAATTCATCTTCTCGCCGTAATGAGCACCATTCCAAATAACAAGGATAGAGTGAATCATTGAAACTCACTATATTTCAGCATTCGCTGTCGAATCTTATTCAATACTACGGTGCGACCGTTCTGATCCTGCCGGAACGACCCATTGTGGAAGTCTTCTGAGTCCCTTCTGCTGGTTCTCTCGTCTATTTCAGTTAGCTCATTCTCCAGTACAACGATCTCGTCCTGGAGAAGGAGTGCGATTCGGACATTGAGCGAGTTGAACCGCCTCAGGATGAAGAAGTCATCTTCGGAGGCTACGAGTTTTGTATAAGCGCGGTAGCCGACATATTTCCACGGCTTACGTTCAATGTCCTCTTTTGTTATGACGTTGGCGGGATCAACGCTTGCGAGAGATATGGTTGATGGGCCTGGCTCCGGAACTGAGGAACCCTCTGCCGTGCTTTGTGTCTTGTTCACGGCCATGATTAATGTCGACTAGGTAATTACCTGATGACTCGGCCTTGTGAGCGTTTTCGATCGCACGACGAGTTTTAAGTACGTACCCATCAGCCACCAATGGAGGCAGTCATTGGCCAGCCAGGGTCGCATGGCAGCTGCAGCACAGCCCCGAGGCAGCCAAGGCAGATGCGTTAGGCGTTCTTGCGATGGAAATAAGATAGCCGAGTCTTTGCTCCGGCTCTCTTGATCTATCACATTCATTTCTATTCATCGGCCTCTAGCCTCAACGTTGCGGTCACAATTGCGGCGTAACACCATCACTATCCATATAATACACTGTCAGAGTGACAGTTGACCCAAATCCCGAACGAACAAAATGGCAGATCTTCCAACAGAAAGCGAAACCCACGTCCTGAAAGACCCGGCCGGACTTAAAAAGACTTCGAAACCCCTCCCCGACTTTTCACGACATAATGACATATTTTCCCCAATCGATCGTGATTATCGCAGACACGCTGCAGAAGTGAGACGCCGAAATAACGGAAACGTGAGAGCCGAGCCCCCTCCATCCCAACCGGCTCAAGCCAAAACAACCAATCAGGCCAAACCAAATCAAGGTCGGAAGAAGCAAACCAACGGGTTCAATGACGATGATGACAGTGATTCGGATCGTGATCGCTCACAACGCGACTTCGGGGATAGAGATAGGGACGTCATTGTGCGGAAGAAAAACCAACCTCTCTTGGCCTCCAACCGTGACCTTGAGGTCAGGCCGAAGCACAGTGTGGCGGGACCCTCCACATCAACTCCATTGACACCACAGGAAGAACAGCGCGTACAATTGCAACGCCAAATTACTCGTCAGCGAGAAACTCATGAAGGAGTCTGGGAACATTTTCTGTTGACTCGTCGGGACAATATACGATCTACTTGGAAGGATAAGGGACGCCTGCTTCATGAGTTACAGAATGACCCAAAAGGTCAGCAGCTTTTACTCGATAATTCCGAAGCTATACCGGTTGAGAAACAATGGCCAAACACCCATGTTTTCGAGTTCCAAAAATTACAGATGTCCCATTATCTTGATGAGGCCTTGTGCCATGACATCGCGGACAGAGACGCAATGGAAGACAACAACTACAACTACCTTTCAGAAGGAATCTCGAAGCTCGAACTACTTGAGGACATCATCAAAGAAGCTGAAACAAAATTCGTCTTGTGGTGGGAACAATTCGTTACGCCTGGTGAGCGCACAGTGCAAGCAGTTGTTGAGAGTTTATGGACGCAGGATACCTGGATATACAGGTGCAGGGCTCAATCTCAAGGCCGCGCTGGCGAGGGCCTCGGTCTTGGTGCGTTTGCTGCTAGTTACGAGCAATGGATCTTGACTCAACTTGGCTTCTCATTCATATTTGACGTGAGGTCGATAGGGTCTGTATTGGAACAACATTCCATGTGCGAATGGCGCAAATCGGACCGTGGCATGTCAAAGTACCTCGACATCATCAAGATTCTCTCTGAGTCTCGACGACAAAATCAACGCTTGAGTCAGGAATACATAGATTGGATATGCAGCGGTATCTCTCCCGATCTGATTGCCAGCTACTGTCAACAAAGGCTTCAACAAATTCGAGGGGCGAAGATAAGAGACATGCTAGAATCAACCTCGACAAGACAAGAGTTCTGTGAAGATATCGACTACGAAGGCAGCCTGTCACTAGTTCTTTTTAAGGGTGGCATGCCATTTTCCATTAAACCGGTCTCACACCTCGACCGAGAACAGATGGGATGGCACCGTAGACAACGTGGGCACGTGGGACAATGGAACTCGAAATTTCATCGCTATGAAATCGATAATCGTTATGGGCACACGTTCAAGGTCGGTGTTAATGGAGAACTCCTTGCGTTGTGGACTCCTCGAGGTGAAGCCTCTTCGGTAGAAAAGCATTCAGGACCTGTACGTAGCTACGACAAAGCCACACCAGGAGGCTCAGTGTCAATTTTTATAGCTAGTTGACCTAGATTAAACCCGTAAGTTGCCCCTTAGCTCAGTGACACTTCATACTACTATAGTTATTTATTAGTTACGCTTACTCTCGACATAGATCACGAGACCTTCCTCTAGTCGGCTAGGTTAGTCACGGACAAAATGATTGCTGCGACCAGCTAGTTAGGAATATTGACGTGAAGTGATCAACGTCTTACAAAGTGTTCCATTTTCACTACTTTTTTCTCAGGGTCACGTGAAGGAACCTATCATGTGGTGCGCAAGTGTTTTGGGGGGGGGGGGGGGGACTCATTTCAAGATCTCAAAACCTCCAGTCTTGGAGGCTTCTATACCAACTCTTTATTATTTGTATGCAGGATCCACCAAATGCCTTGAATTGACCCTTTGATCAGAATAAAGCGCTCCCATACACCCGCCGCGATACACTATCCTGTAGCTTCAGGCAAAAAGACGTGGCCTATTCTATTAAAGGATGGACAATTTGAATTTGCAAAGTATTTCGAGAAAGCAATTTTCTCGGATTACATTCTTCCCATGATGCTTAAAGGGATACCGATGATGGTTATATGTACCATGGCACATTTCCGCGATGATAAGACACAGTGCCGCAGGCAGTATCTCCTCCTTTGAAGCGGCGGCTGCCTCGAACTACTAGAGGTTCTTAGTCCGTGTCTCCGTTTACAAAGGTAAGGCCTAATTTACACGTTATAAACATTTATATACGAGACTACTAGCATGCGTATGCAGAGCCTAGAGCCGAAAAGCACTACACAGCATAAAGTCGATTAACGATACATGCCTGGTCATCCCCAATGTTATATTATTAGTACATGCTAACACGAGCAGCATAATGTTTCTACTTACTTTCAACATCCAAAATATGTAAGGCCCATCTGATGAAGCTGATCCGCTCAGGGGTAGCCAATATTTTAGATGGTTATTACTCATGTTAAAGGGTTTGGCACCTCCTCCCTTGCCAGCTCGGTATCTCCAGCCGGGTGCTTTACACCAAGAGGCGCTGGAACGTCCATTCCCAAGAAAATTTTCATCGCAACGATAGCCGCCAGTTTAGGCTCAAGGGGCCACGGTACGTCATTATACGTTCCAAGGATGAGTCGCACGCGATGATCATCAAGGGCCTTTGGGATCTGGAACGTGGCTTCTCCAGCCGCTGTTTGAGAGACACACTTGCAGGTCGTCGCATATGTCATTTTACTGTGGTGAAATATGAACTCTACCCCGTCAAAGTGCTGGGTGTAGGTTCCATGACACCCGCTTGCAACGTTACCAATTATAAGCTGCGGCTCATTCTTACCGCCTAAGGCGCGGTCATCTACGGAATCAAGGACCTGCGTGCGAAGCTGGCGTTCGAGGGATTCTGGAACGTACTTTGAGGGCTTTGGCCCGGCTTGCTTTCGTGGGATTGTGATCTTTTTTTTTAGCAGTGGATGATATTGATGAGAATAGGTCGAACTTACTTTGAAGATGTGCGAATATGGGGATTTTGATTCGTTCCGATCTAGATTGACTCTTAGACAGAGAGAATACGGCGGCAAGTTTCTGAGATATAGCAGTAATTAGCAAGTGGTCTAGTCAGTTAATAGCTCTAGGTATTTAAGTCCAAGGGATTTAAAACTCCGCTAGACGTTCTACTCTTGTGAATATAAATATAAGTATAAGTTTACCGAGGCCGAGCAATGCCCAAAGACTTCAGAGCACAGAAACGGTAGCTTTGTATCAGAACACTGATTCCAACAAAGAAGCCAATCTCATTGTTAGCCTTTGAAACCTCATTGACGTCATATATGCCGGCTGCGTACCCAAAACGCAACCCGTCTTTGCATTACTGCGAAAGTCGACATCCTATACCAACTCGCCACCGAAATCGCCAGTAGGAAAGCAGACAACATGCCCGTAACAATGGATTTGTCACAAAACCGAAATCTCGGGTCTTTGTCCGGCTGTTTCACCAGCCGACCTCATAAGCAGCCCCGTCCCTGGCTTTACGGTGCTAGAACAGTTTTTCCGGCACGGCTCAACAGTGAACCAACCACACACACGCACACCTAAGCTCAGAAATCGAATAGAAAATATTCCCACCCTTGAATCTAATCCAATATGACAACTATCGCGATAACTAACTTCTTACTGTTCTCCCCAGAGGCAGCTAACCTTATCCTCACAGAACAACTCAAAAAACACGTGTGGCATAAATACCACTACGCCCTAACAGACGGGGACGTGGAGGAAATTGTTTTCACAGATATGTGGCCTTCAATAGAAGACTTCATAGAATATATGACACAAGACTATGTCGGCACCGGTGAAGTAATACCGGAAACTATCAATCAGAAGCCCCCGCCCACCGCTACAATATACTCGACCGCAGAATTGGACGCTATGGATTCGGGGGTCTTGCCGCTTGATTATAGACTTCGACGAGCCGAGGACATCGAGATGTATCTTGGCCCAGACGATGAGAGTGATGATGATGATGATGGTAGCAGTATGCTTACTGATTATTGGGGCGAACCCCTTCCATTATACGACGGCGATAAATTGCCCGTATATCGCTACCCTTCGTCATCTTTGCCGATATATCGCAGCCATCCCGTCGACAGCTTTGACATCAATGACGGTATCGGGCCAAGGATTCCAGAGCCCCTTCAAGATCCTCCTCAAGATCCTCCTGGGGTTACTATAGTCGAGGAGACTACTAATCCCAAAAGCAGAAGCAAGTACAACCCGCTCTCACGGCTTTGTCCTCGCTTTAGTAATAGGGTCCAGAGGTTTAAGGAGAAGTTCTCGCGCTTGAAAAAACCTAACGGAATAGAGGAGCTTCCCGAGGTTTCAAGAGAATCATTCTCGAAGCGTGTTCGTAAAAAGCTTACGAACTTGAATGCCCTCGATGCCGTGTCGCCCAAGCGGGCTGTTAAACGTGCGAGACGTTTTATTACTCTTGGTCGATGTCAAGTTTAATCCTGCACAGCTTCTTTATCTTAATTGTTTTTATGTTATTGTTTTATGGCAAGGTGTTCGTGGTGGATACTCAGCATTGCTTGTAACTCATGCTTAACAAGACCAGATCAAATTGGAAGGGGCGTCCCCCAATTAGAATTTATTGTTCAAAGGCTAAAGATTCTAGCTCTGTGCAAATAACAGAATTGTGCTTGAGGCACAAGAAAACGGAACCCCTGTCTCCCTTGAAAATCTGAAGTGCATGCGGCGAGGAGCTCCAAGTTCGCAACAACATAACCTCTTCTCAATCTCCTTAGGAGTAATCTTGTCGACAGGTTACGGTCTGGGTGGCAGACTACTTGATAATTTATCCGAAGCAGATGTATGAGCTGATCTGGTCGTTGGCACCAGGGTTCTGCGCTGCCAGGTTGCTGAAACCCGGGGAGCTGGCATCAAAGTGGCGGAAGCCGTCGTTGTCGACACAGTTGAAGTCACTACCGGTATATAGATGTCAGCGTTGTGAGACTCTCTGCGCAGTCTCTTAGGAGAGTTCTCAACGGAGTGCTTACAAGAAGAAGCGGCAGTCGCCGGCATCGGCGTCAGGACCAACAGAAGTGACAAGGTCATTAAGGTCAGAGCTCAGGTTCACTATTGAAAACGTGAGTTTGGTGTCAGAGTAGATATGAACGGAATCAAAGACACCGCGAGACAAGACTAGGAGTGTAGAAGAATGGAATCATACCGCACTCGCCGGTGGGCTGAATGATGTGAACGCATCGGCCAGTGAAGCCAGCGTCGACGCAGAGGAATACACCTGCGTCAGCTCGCTTCTCGATGGTCACGTTGGAGACAGTCGCATCGCCTTCAGCAATAGGAGAAGCCAGGACGGCGGTCCAGAGAGTAGCAAAGATGCTCAAGGCCTTGGAGAACTGCATTTTGGATTCGGGTCTGTGAGAGAATTGACTTCTGGATCTGAGGGATATCTGGAGACAGTAATGGTTCTTTAATGATGCTGCTGCTGGTGCTTGAGATATTCCTCCCACGAGACCAGAAAGTATCCGGCTTTTTATACATTTAGTATTTGAGGAATTGGTTGCTTGCTCTTCGCCCCCTGACTGGCTCGGACGGCGTTCAACGTGGCACGACCATTCGGCCGACAGATACATGCCGAGCTGAGAGGATAGAGAGGCCTCAGACTCTCAGACCGTAAGCTGACATTGATGGAAGGGGCAGGAGGTCGATTTCGATGTTTCTAGACTGCATCTCTCGCAGAGTCGAGACCAGTTCCACGACGGAGGCATCAATCAGCCCAGGGTCAACTGCTGCAACGGCATTCTAAACTTTGCAGGACATCTGCGACACGCATCGCGAACAGCTTCCGTCCAGTCACTTTGAATATTGACCTTTTCGATATAGTATCTCTTGATCTCTGCATCAACTAGGCCAATCTCGTGCCTCGGCGAAAGATGATGGCTTCCCGCCGAACGGACCCAAATTACCATGTCCATTGGTTGATGAAGAATGTGATGACATGAGCGTCAGACAGCTACGGTGTGAGATATCCAGCGACTACTTAGACCGGTTCCGCACTACATATCCATTCCATATACCTACTTGTTTGTCAATCCAGTTACAGCTTGCTTAGATTGTTGACATTTCGTCGTTGGAAGCCTGTCTCACATCTGGGGTGGCGTATTCCGCACTGGCAGCTGACAAGGTGGTCAGGGATCCACCCGGCGTTGACAGCCCGGCATATGGCGTCAGCTCCCGAGGTCTTTTACTGCAGCTAATAAAAGCGTGTTGGGGATTGCCCCATACTTAAGCGCAGTATATGCCTTGTTACTACGCTAAATAGTAGTTATACTTAGCTAATTAGCGCGACTGAGACAAGGGCCCTGCCTACCGTTTCTTGTCTTCGTAACTGTTGAACAGACAAGGGCCTGAACAGAAGCCCCTCCTCTTGTCGCCATACTGGTCTATCTTACGAGCCTGGGTCTATGACAAAAAAGAGCGGCTGGCTGTATAGCAGGCCTGGCCAAGGGAATGCAGTACTAACCTGGTTTATAAGCCGGATTTAAACGATTAATGAACCTTAATTGTGGAACCTTTTATTACAAAGACAAGAGTAGCGGAAAGTGATTAGCTGACCGGTCGAGGAATCCGGTCATATAATTTTAACGTCTGCTAGCGAGCTCTGCCAAGCCTTACTAGCGACCTGACAACTGCCACCTCGTCCACTCTGCTCGAGTTGTCATCTCGCATATCAATAACGTAACTCGCCCACCCTCAAACAAAGACTAAAAAGGGAAACAGGCGCTCGGTACTCCGTACCTCGTCCGCTGATTCTCCAGACCCACTCCGCCGTGGCCCTACCAACCTGCTAACCTTAAAGAAGGGCTCCGGGAAACTTGGTTTCGAATAGACTCAATAGAGCATCGCAGGTGCGTAAAGTGTACCTTCAGGCCGATTTTCTCCGTTCGCAACTAGATTAGGATCGCTGTTTGTCTTTTACTTAGACCCTCGTGGAGTTGGACAACCTTTTTTGTTGGCTGTGGTATGTTTCTAAGCATTGCTCGACCCCTTGTTTCTGCTTGCCAACTGCTTTGCCATTACTTCTTGTGTTTCCCGGCCCACGTTTTAAGGGTTGCTTTGAGTGGATATGATTCTGCTCGTGACTTTGCTCTCTGACGTGTTGAATTGCCATCTCTCCATCCTGTTGCTTCCTTGGCAACCTGGTCGGCTTGTTCGTTTCCTGTATGGGCCGGGATCAATCGGATTTCTCTCTTAGGCCGTTCGTCCGGAGGTCCTGGAATTGTCGCGTTATTTTTCTATAAGTTGGCTCCCGACTTCCCTTGTGGCTTGGATGTTCGTATTGCGGCCTGGTTGTCTGTATAAATGATGACTGATCAGACAAACTGAGGGTAAACCCCCTGCTCGCCTGAGGGTAACTCCATCTGGTACTTAAGTCACGTGCACTAGTACTTAGCCGCCCGGCAAGATAGCGAGCTTCGTGAGACTGTAGGGCGAAGCGGCGGACCAAAATAAAAACATATTTTACTTTCTTTCTGGAGTGGGGGTCGGTGCGAAGCGCATATCCCCCCGGGAAGTTAAAAATGTTTAAATTGTGTTTTCGCGGCGCAGCCGCCTAGCACTAAAGGTACCTCGAACATACCTATATTATAAAATTGCCAAGTACTGTAGCCAAGTACCGGTGCACGTGACTCATGTACCAAGTAGAGTTACCCTCAAGTGAGCAGGAGGTCTACCCTCAGCTTGTCTGTAGACTTATAAATAATGACTTTTGTTCGCACATTTCCTCGTTCTTTATTATTTCTAGCAATCTGCAGTGCCAGGATGATCGCTTGAAGTTCTGTGGCATATACTGTCGATATGATGTCTATTCCCATTTAGGTGCTAGGTTAATGGAGGATGACTTCCTGACTAAGAGGACCTTGATACCTCGGCACATCTTTGATTATGAGATCTTATGATTCAGGCACCTGCATGAAGGATTGGTTAAACTTGCATGGGTGTCTTTCGTTAAGCAGCATCTCCAACGCGGCTAGAGTACTGTCACATGGAAGCCGAATTGGCCCGTAGGCGCCACGCTCCGTTGATGATACTAGGTGAACACCCTGCTACCAATCAGGAAACCGAATTTATTGCAAATCTATTTGCCACTTCTCTTATGGATATAGCCTACACTACTTCTATGACTTTAAAAAAGACAAGAACAATCGAGACACAATGCATCCCCAATAATCTGACAGTTTACGAGGGATGTAACTAGGTCGCCCTGGGTGATGCGTCGGCCTCCAGGCTACTCAATTGACCGCTGGCGAAGGTGCTAGGCTGGCATTCTCAGTTCCCTGGGTTCGACGGTCGACGCAGCCCGAATTTGGATCGAGGTATAGGTGGCATGGCCCAACTGCATGATCTCGCTTATATCTAACAATAGTAATGATATAGACTAGCTCTAGCCGATAGTCTCACGTCACGCCTGTAGTGGAATCACCTAGGCGAGCAACTTTCGTTTTTCTGACGTGGCATGTCCGGCCGTGAGCTGTTGCTACACTATGTGAATAGCTAGTTGCGAAGCCGGGGAGCAACACGAAGGGCGGCTTTTGTCTGCCATTGTCGCCTTAATGCAGAGGTTATTTTATACGCGCTATTTATGGACTTTTATTTCGTAAGTGGACAGAAGAATGTACAAGTATAGGTTTACAGCACCTAGCCGGAGTCAATTTTGGCTAGATATCTTAAAAGGTATGCTCGTAGGTTAATGCCTGTTCCGCCTAAGCCTAGTTCAAATGTTTTACCAGCAGTTGCTCGTGGCCCCCAAGAAATGCGAATGCTTCTTGTAGTTGGAGATAGTCAGGGAAGTGGCCTTCGGGTGGTTTCTTGTCTGGATGTTGAAGCAGTGCGAGTGAACATGTAGGGCAAATTGACCAATAAAAGGGTGAGAAAAAAAGAGGGGCTTACTTACCTCTGGTGATTTTCTTCTAGGTGTATTGTTAGACTTCAACACCTACATCGCTTTGTGCTTTATTTTTTTTTCAGCTATCGTTACGCTTTTTTCAATATATTGCGTTATATTCTATTTGATCGTCTAATTCCCCATATATTCGAGTGATCACTACTAGCCTTGGATGCGTATAGCCCAGACTTACCTCGTAGACTAGGGCCCGGTTCCGTACTACAGTCACCCGTGCCAATTCAATGTACATGAAAGAACGCCCTCCTAAAGACTTTCTTGACCATGCCATGCGTGATGCCCAGCGACGGGCGTAGTCCGAGAGCATTGAAGACATTGAAGTCGGGAAGCTCGACGTTTCCTGCCATCGTTTATTAATCTATAATAATTGATAACTTCTCTTTGACGATGTGGGTGGGGCATGACCCTGTAGGGATACAAGTCAGCAGGGACCGACGACGCATCGGATAAGGGCAGTGGCAAGCGGACGAGCCATGCAGAGCATTGAGAGAGCGGCTACCTACTCGAAAAGTAAGTGTAAGAGGGGGTCAATGAAAGCGGCGCGCCTTACGAGTCTAGTTCGCGGTACTGCCCACTTCGGTCCTTAGAACCGCCTCCTAACTCGGCAACTTCTTTCAGGGGGGACGCTCCGGAACGATGCCGTTCCAATTAGAATGTGTGAACTTCTGCTAATTAGGTAATACGCGCACTTCAGCCGTGAGTCCCCGGCTTCAGTGACTTCAGACTGAGACATGGAGTTTATGCACATAACCAGCCCAGGTTGCTCAGATCTCAAGACGGAAACGGATTATGGGATTCAAAATTAACGTAGTATAATGTGCTGTTATATGTTGCTAGGCACGGTCAACGCAAACCCGCCATCAATGATGCTGACAGTACCCCAGATATACTCATTGGTTGCAAGGGTGAGAACAGCCTACTCCATATCAGCATTCAGAACTTTGGTTACACTCATCTCTTCAAGAACTCAAGTCCCTTCGACCCTTGAATAACTGCTTTGAATTTTCAGAGAGAGATATGATGGAAATTAGACTCACACTGGCAAGTTCACGGGCGGTCCCCATCCTCTTAACGACCTTTACACCCATCATCTCCATAAAACCGCGGAACCCGTCTACGTCGCTACCACTTTCATTCTCGTCATTTGATGCACCCGTCGTCATCTCGGAGGGGAAGTAGCCTGTACAATTTGACGCGCAAATGTCAGTGTTTGGTGGGACAAACAGGGTGGCAGGTAGTAGCTGAAGGGGCGGAAACAGCGGACGAAGAATGATATACAGGGACAACGTACCTAACGCGAGACCATTTACTCGGATGTTAATGTTCTCGTGGCTGAGATCGAATGCCATTTGACGGGTCAGGTGAAGCGCGGCGGCCTTGCTGGCCTGTTTCCAATCGTTAGTCTGGGTCTTTTGAGTGGGGATTTGGAGCTGGCAGGAAAGAAACGGAAGATTTACATTATACGAGTATTGCTGGCGCTGTGTCCTGTGCTGCTGTCAGATCTCGTTTTCGCAGTGTGGATTTATCCCAACTAATCTGTTTTCTTGTAGTTATGCGCTTAACAAGAAAGAGATTAAGGTGTGGATTAAGGGCTGGGACACTGGGCCATTCGAAAGGCTTAGGACTCTCGAGACGGGTTGCCTTATGAGTTCTACATGACCCTAAAATGGATAGGCGCTTGATGTGCAGGTGGTTGGGAGAGTACTCACATGCGTAAAAGTCCGCTCACAGAAGCGTTGTTGATCACAGTGCCGACCTGTTTCGCTGGACTGTTCACCGCCTTCGCCAGCAGCGGTAGGAATGCCGCGGTAACAAAGTACGGAGACGTGGTGTTGGTGAGAAATGCTGAGGGAAATGTTAATGAACGGGCCCCGGGGTTTTTGTGGAATTGGCCTCAGATGGCCTTTGATACAGGTCTATGCGAGAATGTAGAGCTTTATGAATGAAGCGATAGTGGCCTTTGAAAAGGACCTTGAGCTGGTAACTCTCAAGGGCCGATAGGTGAGGGATGGCGGTATCAATGTGAAAAGGGTATGGCTGTAGCCAATTGGTACGAAAACATACTTACTCTGCTGCCAGTTATCCTCAACCTCCTCGGCAAACATAGCTGCGCCGAAGGCTTCGGGTCCATCGGCGGGGGCTGCCGCGGCCCGACTCTTCCAGACGCCAGCATTATTTACGAGACTGCGCGAGGCCCAAAATAAGTCAGCATGTTTCGATGTCTCTCTTGAATGTCACAAGAACAAGCAATAACGTGTAATGGCGCTCCAATGCCGCAAGATGCGGTAGTAGCAAGACCAAAAAGATACGGCAAAAGCTAGATGAATGACTCACACATTGAGATAGCCCTCTTCAGCCTCGACCTTGCTAACAGCGTTCTTTATGCTCTCTTTATCCGTGACATCCATGACGAGCGGTAAGATCTCGCCTCCGTTCTCGCCCAGCTTGTCCCTGGAACCATGGACACGTGCACTATTTAGGCATGCAAAATTAGCAATTGTCCTTTATAGTAAATAATATCACTAGTCCCGGAGGCATTCAGGAGTAATACGTGTAGAAACGATCTGACGCGGAAGTCCATGCCTGGGCGACACGTAAAAAGAGGACATGAGAAACGCCAGAGCACCAACCTTGTCTCAAGCACGTCGGCACGGCGGCCAGTGATGTACACCCTCGCACCGTTGGCAGCCAGAGTCTGCGCGATCACTATATATAGAATCGTCAGATTATCTAACGCTAGTAGGTGCCTGTTAGGAGGCTTGGAGTCCGAGAGATTGATGGGACATTGTGGGGAAGCGGGCGATTCAGGGGTAAACGCATACTCAAGCCCACACCTGTGCCTCCACCGGTCACTGTGAGAAAGATAAAAGGATTAGCTACCATTCAGCACATTATGCGAAATAAGTAAAATAGAAGATAGGGAAGGAATATGACTGAGAAAGCGGGGTATGAACACGAACCGACAACGACCCAATTCTTCAGGTCGAACAGCGCAGCGGCGGATAGGGGGTGGGGAGTAGCCATGATGAAGGACCTGTCCGGATGTAACTTAGAAACCAGGCGATGACAAGGACGAGATTTTAGAGAATCTGAAGACAAGGAATGGGGGTAGGAGACAATCTAGGCTAGAAGATCAAGAACGAGGAGAAAAAGGGGCAGGGGAGAAGAGAGCAAGAAGGGTAGGAGGGCGCCTTCTTATAAATACTGGGAGATCTCGGCAGCTCGTTGACCTCGGCCAATGATATCACTCATGCTACGTAAGGGCTAACAGAATCGAAATAGAGCAAAGAAGAAGTAGGTATGGAAGATCCTCGGAGCGGAAGACTGCCACTTACACGGGTGGCCCGGCCACTTTGTGTGCGTGCGCTGCGGCCTGCCAAGCTTGTCTTGAAAGTGGACCAGCCATTGCCCAATCGCCATTGCTCGCCGCAGGCCCTAGTGCGAGACGAGGGAATTGGTATCGACTCAACTTCATGTTGTGAAACGACTCTTAATCACCGAGATAGTCAAGTTTGAAAACGAACAGTGTCATGTTAAGCGTTACCCTACAATCGCTTTATCGAGTTAAAGCGCTATGTTTTGTTCCCACCAACCATACACCTTACACCTCCCCCTTCCCGCTTCCGAAGAATAGCAATGATATCATGGCAGCAACCATCTAAATGCAAACCATAAGCCTCCAGTGTCTGGTCCAATTAGCCCAGATGTGCGGCCCCTGTCACTGCCATGTTTTTGTACAGTTTGTTTCGCCGGTTTACAAATCCCAATATCGACTACAAACCAGCAAATTTTGGACTGGTAGGCTGCAACACATTATAAGACGACACATTAGAAGACTTAAGCAAGTTCGCGTTCGCTTCGCGCTCAGCCTTTTCTCGGTCCATTTGTGCTCTATCGGCTTTCGTCATGCGGGGCTTTCGTGTTATACCACCTCGCGAGCCGGGACCACCTCCACGACCTCGTCCAGCACCAGTAGCAGCGCCTCGGCTACCGCCACGCCCGCCACGAGAACCGCGGCCTCGTTTAGGAAGCCCATCACCACTATATTTGGTTAACTTGGCTCTGTAGTTTCCGATTGTTTCAACATACCGTCCTGCTTCGGGCTTTTCGACCTCGCGCACCAGGGGTCCGGAGTATACGAAGAAACCGTCACGGCTGGCTGCAGCCTGTTCCTCCCAGAGAAGTTCCGAGTCGTCAACGAAATCGTCCTCTCTATCATATTCGTCTTCTTTGAAGTGCCTCTTCTTCTTAGCTGGCTTGCCGTCGGCAGCTTTGTCTGGTCCGCTTGTGCCACCCATCTCGATATTCGAGTCCTCGTTGTCTGACTCATCGACAGACATCTCGTCTCCTTCGCGACTAGAGTCGTTCTGCGCTAGTGCTGCAGAAGCAGCCGCAATGCGCGCCTTGCGCGCCTTATGTTCAGCCTGTCGAGGATGGAGAGCCTCCCAGCCATACTGTTCCTCGGCCATCCGCATAAAATTAACGTATTTGTTGGTTTCTCCATTCAGGGGGATGTTCAGAATAATAGATGGTACAACAAGCTCCGAACCGGGTTCAGCCCTGCCGAAATCGAGAATAGATCGACCTGGCAGTGTGTCTAGTGAGTCTTTGGCTGGATGCATACGAGGCGAGGATGAGGTTGCACTGTAGTTCTTGGAGGTGGCCCGTTTCGCTCCGGCAGCACCAATAGTAGTGATAGATGCTGGACGAATCTCGATCTTTGAGGCGGCTAGAGTTGATAAAGGTGCGGTAGGTTTCTTGGGTTCTGTTGGGGGTTTCTTGGGCTCTATTGTGGGTGCTTTGGGGGCTGGAGGAGGTGCAAAATCCCTTCTGAAAGGGTTGGGAGAGGCGGGTACAGAGCTAGGGTCCTGTTGTGGGCGAGGTTGTGGTTGAGGCTGCGAGTGACTTTGTTGTTGATTAGGCGCGAAAGAAGTATTAGATGGTACAGGTGAGATGATGTTCTGCACTGGGGGGTCGACCAGGCTGGCAATAGAAGGCGATGCACTTGCACGGTTGATCGCATTCGTCGTGCTCGGACCCCGTGGAGACCCCATCGTGTTAGAGTAACTGTGAGAGATCATGGTCTCTCTAACAGGATCATAGTTCGAAGACCGAATGGGATCATAGGCAGTACCGCTGGCTCGCGGTGTCACACTAGGCCGTGGCGGTGGTTGTGGCTGCTGCTGCTGCTGCTGCTGCTGCTGATATGACTGCGGCGGTTCAGGCTCCGCGTTGAGAATGCTTGACATAGATCCCGGCAGTGACTCTCGCTTTGGTTCTCTCTGCGGGATTGGCTCCAAGCGGCCCAGTGTAGTCGTCATCTCGGTAATTTTGGGCTGGCGCGATGCTGGCGCGGCTGTGCTGGGACCGGCGGGTGAGCTTGTAGCTCGTGAAGGAGTGTCGCCATTCTCGCCGTCAGCAGGGCCCGCAGTCTTACGCCGTCGCTGTGCAGGAGGCGCATTAGGATCCTTAGGCTTCCTAGTACGCTTCGGTTTCTCCCCCGCTTCCTCAAGATTGGCACTGTTACGCTTAATTCTCGACCCAGGCTTGGGCCCGGGTTTTCGCCGGGGCAGACCATCTTTGGTTAGGAGGGGTTGGCCAGATACATCGTATCTGATGGTGGTGGGATCAACGACGATCTCATCAAGTTCTCCTCCATTTGGCTTGGGCCGCCCGAAGCCGGTGGGTGATGTTGTTCCCGAAAGCATTGAAGGTGGATCTGACAACTCGGGAGAAGAGCTGTATCGCACATGATTGCCAGATGCTGTGGCCATTTCGGCGGAGCTTTAGTACGGCAAGATGGTTAGCTGATAGTGGCTGATCTAAAGTTGAGTGAAGAATATTTGTTGTACGGGGATTGCCTGTCAGTGAGCTTGATAGATACTCACGGTTCAACAATGCAAATTAAAGTATTAGACAACAGGTGTGGGCTGGTCGAAGCCCCGGTTTTAACACGAACAACAATTCAACAATCAAACTTCGAATCGCCCTGGTGAATAGAGTTGCAGTGGTTCGAAGTGAATAAATGAGGCTGGTACAACTAACCCAAGTATCGTGACCCGGGATTAAGGTGTGGCTGAAAACACGTGCGGCTTGGTGCCGTAGCTGTCCAAGCGCAGGATTTCTATTCGGGATGGGGCTTTGGCTTGGTGCCTCGGTACCTGGCCGCTGCTGGTGAATTGCGACAGGCTTAGGCTTCGGCTTAGGTGCTGGGGCAACTGATTGCAGTAGAATGGCACGCCAAATACCTAGGTAGATGCAGCAGAGTGGAGCCGTGCTGGTATTCTGCGTGGTGCGTGGTTGACAAAGTGGTTTCCTGATTGGGCGATGCGCCAATGGGCTGCTTGGGAGCTGACTTGCGGATGATTGTCGCACTGGTATAGTACTGTGTACAAGGTCCAAGTAGGAAGGTAACGTGACCTGCACTCTCCGGTCGGCGTTGACGGCGCGCTGGGTGTGCTGCAACACTGGACTGGCGGATCTGAATAACCTCACGAGAACCGCAACGATCGCGGGCAATCCGCAACGCCGACACTTCACCGGTCGATAATATCGTCAAGGCGGACGCTTGAGATACTGCAAGATACTGGATCCGATGCAGAAAAGTCTGATGCACAAAATGCAACCAGAAGATCAATGGAAAGCGACGGCGCAACAATGGTTCTTGATGGGTTTGTTGCTAAAATCGCATTTTGGCGATGGTGGTGGTGAGATAAAGTGGTTGGGAAAAGGAAGAAGAGAGTGTTTGGTAGAGAGTGGCGGGAGAGATGGGGATGGCTACGTTTTTTGAGAATTGGGAATTGGCAATTATTAGTTCTCCAACGAAAAACGGGGCTGACTAGAAACATGAGTTGTTCTGAGAGTCGGGCAGAGTTGCGAGGGAAATTTTAATTGTTAGCAAAAACCCGAATTAGAGATCGGGACTAAGCTGGGGGGGGTGTCTCTCCTATGATGGGAACGGGGTTCATTGAATGCGAGAACCACGAGCCAGCCAGGGGAACAGGGGAGCGAGGGCCAAGCAAAGTGAGCAGCAAGCAAGCAAGCAAGCAGGCAAGCAGGCCTAAACGGGAGGTGGCCAGCATGAGAATGTGAATGGGGTGAGGGGGGCGTGGATAGGGAATGGGCAATGGGCTGGAGGGAATGGGGGATGGCCGTGAAGGAATCATTACATCGGCCTGGGCATCTATAGCAGGTTGCCGTAAGGGGAATAATAACCAAGGGCGTGGTCGAAGATCGGTTCAATACAGATGAAGGGAGACGCTAGGAAACATTCAATCATCCGATGAGGGGTGGTAGCCGAGAGAACGAACAGAGGGGGTGTACGCATCAGACCAGCTGATGGTTAATGGTTAATGGTCAATGGTCAGTGGTAGTAGTGGTCGCAATGCACTATAAACCACCCAGGACGCCAGTAATCATGACGAAAAGAGTACGCGAGCTGGGGTGCTGGGAGCGGAGGGAATTTACGGAGTGGATAAGCCTCTGCAGCAGAGGAGCAATGTGTGTGATATGCGATATGCACGGCTACGGTGAGAAAGGTTGTCAGAAAAGACAGGAATAAGCTTCCAAGAATGGGCCACAATGCTCGGCTGCAGGTATAGGGGCGTGGACCGTGGGGCCAGACCACCACCTGAATGCACATTGAGTGCTGTACAGGGTACCTATTACCACATTACATAGGACCATAGGTACACATATAAACTATATGCCGCCCACTTGGTCACACTAGCCCACTTAAGCAGGGGCTAAGCATGCTAGTGCACTTTGGCGGTTAAGGCCAAAGAATACATCTTTACTGTAGTTCTCTCGTACAAGCCGACTACGAAGCATGTATGTGTTGGGCTCGGTAGGTAAGCTTACTGGGAAGAGCAATTCACTCATAGAAGCATGTAAGGTGGGACCACTGTTGCATTGACTGACTGTAATAGTACGTATTTGGCCCCAGATATGTAACCGACGGCCGGCTGGTAAGGATCTGCGTATATGTGTGGGGGAGAAGAAAGGTCAGCCGGCTGATAATTGTTGATTTTAGATGCATGCACCTTGGCGGCTTAGCGGCTTGGCAAGGCTCGGCTTTGAGCCTCTCCAAGAAAGGAAATAGTCGCTAGGGTCCTTCGGTACGTATCTTCAGCCCACATTAGTTTTAGAAATGGCCCCACATGTTTTAGCCGCAGATTTTGACGCGAGATAACCGCGCGCAGGGTGACAGGGATCTACCACAGATCTGAAAAGAAGCAGGGGATGCATACATCCATGATAAGTACCTACCTTAGGTAGGTAGTTCTAAGCTCACCTTTACACAGACAAGTTTAACACAACCTTGAATCAGGCTAGCTACTTATAACTTGTTATTGAAGTCGCCTCACTAATTGTATGATGTTACATTAGCCAGGTATTGAAAACTATTCACTCTTTTATTTCATCAGAAATAAGCAGACCATTTGTGCAATAGGGGCTACTTGTTATGTCCGGACAAGTCAAGATACCAAGAGTGATCAGAAATATAAAGCCTTCAAATGTATTAGCCATGAATGCTGCTAGTATGCATAACAACAGAGAGTGGCATGGTATTTTCTCTCGCCATTGCACTGATGTGCATCAATGGTTCATGGTCCTTAAGCCAGGAAAAAAGGCCATAAACGGTCATTGATTCAGATTCGGGAACAAACAACACGATTCTATACCCGTATTGGTTTGATGTTCCATACTATTGAACAGCAATAGCAGCGAAGCCACAGTGTTTCACATCTAACCCCAGGATCTCTATGCGCTAGTCCACAGATAGGAACTTTCTTCAAGAATACTTCATTGGATTATTAAGCGATAATGGCGCTTGTTAGATTCTATAGATTCCGAGAGTGGAGCGAGAATCATGAATGCGCTTGTCTTTATCCGAACCCAGCATAGTGCAGAACCGCCCGCACAGTGCAGTAATCCAGCCACAATGGAGGGTCCTGGTGGCTGACCCCGGCCCCGTCAACCAAACCTTAACATTCTTGATTGAACCTTGAAGACTGTTAGGACCCTGAAAACTAGAGGCCGAACACCTCCAATAATCCACGAGTCTCTGCAACTTAGTTATCTCTACTTATGGCAAGCCATGGCTTCGCCCCTCTTCGTTCTCGACGTCAAGGAGAAAGACACAACGGAAGCAAAGGCACCATCATTCCCTCGGGTCGGATCCGGCACGTCAGGATTTCCCGAGCACAAGAAACGCGGCAAAGTTTCGGCCTTCAAACAAAAGCGACAAGGACTACAATCAGATGACCAGAAGCCGAAGGTGTTCCTGTCGTCGAGCGACCAACCACTCAGCCCTTCGAATCATGGCCCAAGAAATGCCCCGTTGGGTGAGAGCATCAAGGCGAATGAGAAAAGTAATATAGATCGCGAGAACCGCCAGAGACTCGCATCGATGTCGCCACAAGAAATTGAACAGGCGCGGCAGGATCTATTCAGCGGCTTGGATCCATCCATACTTGAAATGCTCCTGAAGCGCGCAAATCTCGACGAGAGTGCCAACACCTTACCCTTAGACCAACCACAGCCGACACCAGAAGCTACCTCCTCCGGGGGGGGACAGGCAGACACCGTGCCTGGGATACGGATAGAGGACACATCGATAGGGACGCGCTCGAGCGCCGTTCCAGACACACACCCAACACAGCCGAATGCTACAAGCGCGAATAATACTCCCACAAATACACGGCCTCAGCCATCTGTGTCCGAGGAAACAGACGAGTGCGACTCCCCACGAAATCAAACCACCAATCCCGAAAACCACACCCTCGTCGACGACGACAGCGCACCAGCCATCCCACCACAAGAACACATAATCGACCCATCTTTGTCATCCGAGGCAGATGGCGCTCACCACTGGCCGCGCGCGCCCCAACCCGCAGACCTCGACCCCTCCGACCCCAACTTCCTACAAAACCTGCATGAAAAATACTTCCCCTCACTACCTGCCGACCCATCTAAACTGGCGTGGATGGCGCCGATCCCGACGCCCAACTCAGCCGCGGACCGCGACAGCCCATACTACCCGGGGCAGGACTCGCTGCCCATCTCGGCGCTGCGCTTCGACTTCCGCGGCGCCCTGCTGCCGCCGCGCATCGCGCGCGCCGTGCCCACGACGAAAGGCCTGCACCACCACGGCGAGGCGCCCGAGGCGGCCGGGTATACGATCCGCGAGCTGGCACGGCTGGCGCGCAGCTCCGTCCCCGGCCAGCGCTGCGTCGCGTACCAGACGCTCGGACGGATCCTTTACCGGCTAGGCAGGGGCGAGTTCGGCGGCGTCGCGCGAGACGACGTCAGCATGGGGCTCTGGCGGGAGGTCGAGGAGGGCGCCGTTCTGCGCAGTCTGCACGAGGAAGCGGGCACCGAGGAGGGCCGCGGACATCGCAGCGCGCGGGCCTTCGCGACCGAGGCCATCTGGCTTTTCGAGAGGGGCGGGTGGAGGGAGAAGCTGAAGAAGGCGTAGAGACTGAGACGCAGATAGGTAGTAATAGGTAGCGCGGAATCCATCATCTCCGCGTCCACCCCGTGATATGAGAAGACGGGATATGGAGAGAAAATGAGGTTGGTGTTCCATAATATCTTGGCTATTATGACACAACACGGCCGAGAAGAAAGGCCGCTCTACTCTGCCCTGATAAAAGGAACATGAACATGAAAGTTTTGATAACAACAACGACGATACGTACGGACCAGACCAGACCAGCTAGTCATCTAGCATATAGCCTACCCAGTCCGGTCCAGTCAACTTAAATAAACTCAAGCCTGCCTGCCAACCGCGCCAGACTAGACAGTCAGAGTCCCTGCCTGCCTGGTGCCTTGTTCGATCATCTGTCTTCTTGCCTCCCTCTGTCTTTCTTTATTTAGTTCGATTCGCTTCGCCTGCTGATATCTTCTTTCTGTAAAACATCTTTCTAGAACCGGCGGGTGGCTAGTGAGTGGGCGTTGTGTGAGAAAAAATCCGGGTTTCTTTTTTGTTTCCCCAGTTAGGCATGCCTGCGAAAATACATCTATCCATCCATCGCATCAATCCATACAATGTCCCAAGCAGGTTCATCACGAGACTGCCTGTCCAGATGCAGTCAATTTTCTCCCACTCCCCATGTTCCGCCCCCTCATTAATCAAAGTATTTGGAGAACGCCGCTCTCTGTCAATACGTTGTGGCGAGAAAGCCATCGTGTTCACTGTTTTCGCATTGATAGTGACGTTATAAAGCAAAAGGAGATTCGTTGGGCGGTGGGGTAGGGATCCGCCTTCCCTATAGTTGTGGATTGGAGAATGGGAAATGGAACGGTTTCGGTGGTTTCGGCTTTATAGCAGTGAGTCGAGGCGGGTGAAGACGCTCAGACATGCAGCAACAACCTCGAGCTGAAGTTCCTTGTCTTTGGCGCCATTGACCTCCTATTTTGCAATCACGACATTAGCTATTGCGCAACGAGTAGGGGGAAGTACTGGGCAACTCACCTCGGCGATAACTTGGGGGATATTGGAGCCAATGCCAGTAGAGCTGGGTTTCCGACCGAAGGGCCACTGTGAGTATTCGGCCAGAAGTTCGTCTGTCTGAGTGAAGGCGCGTTCACGAGCTTCGTGGCCGAGAGTGGTCAAGGCATTCTCCAGTACGTTGGCGGCATAAGCAGCGCAAATCATCGAGATTGTGCGAACGTACCGAAACTCGAGGTTCTCGGGGAGGAACTGGGAGCTGGGGAGGACGACGGTGCGTTGAGTGAGGACGTTCCTAACGCGCCGCCGAATCTCGTCTTTGGCACCACCGTCGGCCACAGGGTGCGTGGCCATGTCGAATAGCAGGAAGTTGCGCTTCTCGGTTCGCAAGATGCCTTTGTCGACCAGGCCTTTACAGAGGCGTTCCCGGACCTGCTTCAACTGATAGCCGATCTTCATAAGGTTCCAGGTCTCGCCTATCACAGAGAAGAATATTAGTTGGGACACTCGAAGAGATTATGACAAGCAGGGGCAAACGGCCAACATACCACTCATCAGATCAATCCATGTACCGACACTCATCTTCTCACTCTGCTTCATCATCTTCAGGGCTTCGTCCAGCAGGACCTCGCCTGTGAGTGTGTCGTCGATGACTTCAATTACCCGATCCGCGAGAGGGAAGCGCCTCCGAGACGGGTCCTTTTGCATGCTGATGCGACCCCGGAAGGCGAGCTCTATGACGATGCAGCCTCGCAAGGCATAGCTAATGTTGTCGTTCCAGAAAGATAGATACCCCTGATCATAGCGGTCATCAGCATCGGGCGTCTCATGTCACCGTCGTCCGGGCTTGTGTCTCGGGGCAGCGCATGCTTACCTGCTTGTCTTTGAGTCCCAGTAGCACGACCTCGTCCATCAAGGTGAGCTTGGGCTGCTTGCTCCTCTCGGCGCTTTCGCTGATGTCGCGGGGGTCGAACGCTATCTTATGGCCGTTCTCGCTGTTCTCGTAGCTGGTCTCGGGGCCGGTGTCGCGCACGCCTGCTGAGGAGTGGGAGCGGTTGATGCCGTTGCTGGACTCGGCGTCGTTCGTGGTGCCGCCACCGCCACGGCGTCTCGTCAATCCCGACGACATGTTTGTGTGTAGATGCTTATCTGGGTATCAAATAAGGTAGGACTATCGATGCTGACGATGAAGTCGCGTGTCGGGACAACTCTCCGGCTCTCGTAGTCGATCGGCTTTTCCGACCGTCTCTTGCACGTTTGTGCGCCCGAGGCTGTGTCGCGGACGGTATGGATGCCGGATGATATGGACAATGTATGCTGCAGTCGGGGGCGGACAAGGCAGGTCAATGGATTGTCAATGTCGGATTAAAAGTTGACCACTTTTCCGCGACTCTCCTTTCAAGGATCCCAGACTCAGCAGTCTCAGCCCGGGCCTGGGCAGGCAGCTGGCTAAGTCGGCAATAGCGCGCTCTTGGCACGAGTGGAGCACCCACCGACGAGGCTCAATAGCGGCTCAATAGCACCTCTATTAGGTACTTCTATAGGCTATGCCTGCTGAACACTGCCCAGGTGAACTTTGAACACCTTAACGCACGTGCTGTACGGGTACCGGAGGCGGTTGTGGGTCTCCTCTACTAGTACCTTAGGTACGTATACGTGTATAGGTAATGTCCGTGATTGATGGGAGCGATGAGAGGTAAATGAATGTTGCTCGGAAACAAGCTAGGATGTTACTTAAACGTACTGTATGTTGCACGCATGAGGGTGTAAGGGTAGGTACATATATGTGAGTACGCCATGCAGCATCAAGATCTACCTAGGTAGATTAGAGTTGATTTTATTGCTGAAGAATGAAAACCGGTGCCCACCTGGGCAGCAGGGTGCGAGGGATTAGGGGGATAGCTTATCAGGATACTTTGCCAGGTGTGCATATAATATAAACACAGGAAGTCGATCGTTGCCTTCGAATGTTACTAAATGCCTTAGGTACCTGTAGGTAGGTGCCTACCTAAGGTAACTACTTACGTAGCCAAACTCCTGCTATTTAGGTGGTATAAAACCAACAGCGAGCTAGATTTGATCACTCAATGTTAAACATCCTCCTGGTGTAGGAGCGGTGTTGCACGACCAGAATAATATATATTACAACAAAATAAATTAGTGGCCCAAACTACATATATACCAACCTTTAGTAGTAGTCTTCTTCCGATTAAAACTAGGGTCTTACAACTAATGACGTAGGTGTCCATTTACCAAAGTAAATGTTTATAGTAGTGTGTCCTTAGCAATTTAACTACTAGTCTAGTCATTATGTAATACTATTCCAAGTTCCATTATATATTTACGTAAGTATAGTACTTACACCTTACGCTACCTAGGTAGGTACCTAATTAGAGTTTTAGCCACAGGAGAAAATTAACTCACTAATCTAGATTAGGGATGCTTAGTATTGCGGCTCCTATATCTCCCATAAATCTCTAATGTTCCAGGTCCGTTCCTATACCAAATTAAATCAGCCTAGCCCACGAAGGCTGTTTTCGAATTCTTCGCGCACATATACTCAAGCAAGGTAAAGACGGAGACAGAGATATTCATAGTGATATATGCATAGGGCCCCCACCGGACATCCTTCTATTATAGAAACCGTGCTGCTCTTGCTACTAATGAGCCGACGTATCAAAAGTATCAGCAAGAGAGCACATCAACACAGCAGTAGGATACTCAGCGCTTCATCAAATTGTGTTGATATTGGGCTAAAAAGCTTCATTGCTATCTGGTACTGAACTATATCATGCTATTTGATCCAGCTCGGCATCTTGTAAGTTTTTAGATAGCCTTAAGCCTCGAAGGCTTTGTCATAATCAACCAAGGTAAAGCGGTAGTGAACTTGGTTCTTCTTGACACGCTCGATGACTTCAGCACAGCCCTTCTCGGAGATAGGCACTGTCTCGACCATGGGGAACAGCTTCTTCTCAGCAGCAAGCTTCAACATGGCCAAGCACTCTTCGCGGCTGCCGATGTGACTCGATCCGATGCTGCAGGCGTTCGACATGAACTGTTGAGGCTTGAGCTCCTCGATGGGGTCGTCGGGCAGGCCGACCGTGTGGAACTTGCGGCCGACGTTGAGGATGGAGAGATAGTCTTGAAGCGTGGATGCTGACAGCACGTCGGCGGTGCTAAGCACAAAGTCGAATTTGAAGGCTAACGGCGTGGCCCAACCCTCCTGTCCACTGCTCACGAAGTGCGTGGCGCCTAGCTTCAGCGCGTCCTCTTTCTTGTTGGGCGAGTGAGAGATGACCGTCACTTCGGCGCCGAGGGCGCTGGCGAACATGACAGCGAAGTGGCCAAGTCCACCGAGTCCGACGATGGCAACTTGCTGGCCGGGACCTACGTTCGCCCGCACTAAAGGCTCCCATACCGTCAAGCCAGCACAGAGCATGGGTGCTGCCAGATGAGAGGGAATGGCATCTGGTATAGGGAACACAAAGTACTCGTGAGCACGGATGTGAGATGAGTAGCCACCTTGGCTAAGAGTCTCATTTGGATCGGCTTCCTTAGGATAGGGAGCTCCGTATGTGTCTGTATGTGTCAGCAGTTGGACTTGGATCTAAGACTAGGTACTTCGCATTCCGACTTACCAACTTTGTGCGGGCAGTAGTTCTCGTTGTCGCTCTTGCATTGAGGACACTTTAGGCAAGACCAGACCTGAGCACCCACACCAACACGGTCCCCAACCTTGACGTCTTTCACCTGCGAGCCCACCTTGACTGCTTTGCCTACGATTTCGTGGCCTACACAGAGAGGCGTTGGCGCATCTCCCCAGCCGCCGGTGACGGTATGAACATCTGAGCCGCAGACACCACAACACTCGATCTTAACGTCAATGTCGTTGTCGCCAAACTTCTTTGGTTTAAACTGTGTATCAAAACATTGATCAGCATGATGGCTGTATACACGGTGATGCGAATTATGAAAGCAAGACAAGACCTACAGTCTGCTTTTTAAAGTCTTGGTACTTGCCAAGCTCATTGATCATGAAACCTTCGAACTCGTCGGGATAAGGCATATTATCGAACAATTATATCGACTGATGCTAAATACAAGGTTTCAAGATAGATTTGAGAGTAATATGCTGACTAGATGAATGATCTTGAATAATTCCAAGAAGTGATGTATCACGTCGAGCCGCAAAAAAAGCACATTATGCTGAATACGATGGCTTTGTCTGGGTGAATGACGCCATGACGAACGGCGACATTGTGGGTGTGCCACAGAAGTGGTGACGTAGGGGGCCCAGCTTGTTCAATACGTAGCTCCGTTTACTTCCACTAAGTGGAATTTGCAAGGAGAAGGCCGTATCTTTACTGAAAATAATAAAAATTACAATTCAAACCCACGTATAGCCAATGTGAGGGCATTCGCACGTTTATGTTGGCTGTAGACTCTATAAAACGTGGCGTTGTAATTCTGACCATCAAGGTGCCCGCCGTCCGAATACCTAGGTATATTCCTGGTCAGGTTCCTGCATTGGAACCATGACGGGTCCCGGCCGGGGATCTCGGGAGTGTGGAGACGCACTTTTAAAAGGATATATGATTAAAACGAATCATGATGCCCCGCTTTTCGTTTCTAAAGTTATATAATACCGAGGTACCTAGTACTCACATAGGTATCTATCGTAGTAGAACGGACTACATAGTAGATTACAACTACAGTGGACCTACCTTAGGTATTAGGTAAGGTTCAAACGACCGAGGCTGTCTTGTCCTCCGAAGGACCTATCTAATTCAGCAATAAGATTGCGAATTTTCATGAATTCCACAAAATCCAGTGATCGATCACCTTTCAGTCTTTATAGAAACACGGTTGATATCCTAGCAGCCAGCCATCGTCGACCCATCTATTGAATAACCATAATCCCTTAGTACACCTAAGGCTATCTGTCTCAAGAATCACGAATTCACCTCGCATATCTACCAGGGTAACCAACCTCTAGTTCCGGAGACTCGGCTCTAGCTGCCGTCGTTGCTGCATACCCCGTTAAGCTGCGGTGTACTGTAATCGGACCCTTTCACGCAGATCAACCCCCTGGCTGGCGTCCCCGCCGCGTGGATCATCGTCAATCGACCTGAAACGCTTCCGCGGATTTGGTTAAATCTATCTCGTTATAGCCCGGCAGCCGGAACACTCCTACCGGGTTACCTAATTCTATAAGACTGCCTTTCCATGACCGCCGTCCCCCTCCTCCAATCTTAGCCTCGGTGATTATTGTCGAGGGAGCAGAGTATCTTACAAATCAGGAGTCTTGCTCGACTCTACACTAACTATGTTGCGGACAGGCTAGCCGAACCGTCCTTTACTCGCACTTAGGAAGAACTCAAGCCAAGAAAACAGATCATGTGAAAATCAAAGCAAGTCCCCCGGCGGCATTTACCATGTTACCACTCCCAGGAACAATGTTGCAATGTGAAATATGAGGATAGATTGAGCTCACTGCATATCCCACTTTGTCTTATTAGCACGACGTCACCCCCTTTAGCTAGCTGGTACAGTAACACGCGGGATGCAGCCGAAGTATACCAGATCGGGATAACCAGGGTCCCTGTAATATAGACGAGGCGGTCTGCGCAACTACAAGTGTATAAAACCATAAGATTCCCACGGGAATATTTGTTTCTTTCACGACCTAGTCAGTGGCAACAAACTCAGCGCGGTGGAACCCAAAGTTTATAATCAGAATCAAGATGTACCCCAAGACCACCACCACCACCACCCTCGGCCTGCTGGCCGCCGCCAGCACCGCGTACGCGGCCTCGGGCAGCGGCACGACGACGCGCTACTGGGACTGCTGCAAGCCCAGTTGCGCGTGGAGTGGCAAGGCCTCCGTTTCCTCGCCGGCGCTCACCTGTGACGCCAGCAACAACCCTCTCACCGACCCGGACGTCAAGTCCGGTTGCGACGGCGGCACCGCCTACACCTGCAGCAACTACTCCCCCTGGGCCGTCAACGACAACTTGGCCTATGGTTTCGCCGCCACGGCCATTAGCGGCGGTACTGAGAGTTCTTGGTGCTGCGCTTGCTATCAGTTGCGTTTCTTCCGCACCCTATTCTCCCGCATCATCCATCCATACTAACCCCCTTCCCAGGCTCGACTTCACATCCGGCCCAGTAGCAGGAAAGTCGATGATCGTGCAGAGCACGAACACCGGCGGCGACCTAGGCAGCAACCAGTTCGACATCCTGATGCCGGGCGGCGGCGTGGGTATCTTCAACGGCTGCGCGAGCGAGTTCGGCCAGTCCCTCCCCGGGGCCCAGTACGGCGGCGTCAGCAGCCGTAGCGAGTGCGACGCCTCCAGCATGCCGGCATCGCTGAAGGAGGGCTGCTACTGGCGCTTCGACTGGTTCCAGAACGCCGACAACCCCGGCGTCAACTTCAAGCAGGTCGCCTGCCCCTCCGAGATCACCGCCGTCTCCAACTGCAAGCGCAGCGACGATGGTTCCTTCCCTGCGCCCTCGGTCTAAGCGAACCGTCGTCAGTGGTGGTCATCCTGCTTCTTCGTCTGCTCTCGCGGGGTCCTCGTCGGGTTCCCAGAGCAGCACGCCCGTCGCCACATCGCTTCCATCAAAGAACCTATAAGAGGTCCACCACAAGACCTGCAATCAGAAACGCAAGAATGCGCACTAGACAGACAGATAGACAAGCCGGATTTTCACCCTTGTGTATATTTATGTTAGGGTCCGTTACCTGGCCTAGCACATTTGTAAATATCAAACAATTAGAACATAAAGACCCCAAAACTAAGTGACCGATAATCGTGCCGCTGTATATACAAGGGCTAGAATCCATCAGGATTCCTCTTTTCCCAGCGGCAACATACTAAATTTGATGGTTGTTCCTTCTATCACAGGTCAAGTCCAGGATTGAGGAGAAAACAACACAATGCCGCGTAGAAACATTGCAAAATTCCATGTTTGATTAATTTTGACGTAGAATTAGCTATCGAATTCTCATTAACTAGACCGATGAAAAACCCTAGTGGCACGATCAGCCAGGACCACGGCTATAACTCCCGCTCTGCCCCTAAATATGTACAGCAAATACAAAGCCCCGGAATACAATGATGCAAAAGAAGTCAGCGCCTATACTAGCAGACAGGCGGCAAATACACTACAGGTCGCTCAGGAAGCCTCCAGAGGAGATGAACTGCAGCTGGCATTCGCGAAGACTAACCCAGTTCAGGAGCTCTTCCTCCTCGTCCTGCGGGCCCATCGTGCCCATGGCACCGCCGACTACGGCAGCCGTGCCAGACCGCTCGAGTTTCAAGAGAATATCGATGAACTTGTGGAGGTACTCCTCAGCTTTGACAGCGACGGGTCCCTTACGCTCCGAAGCGGCCTGGACTAGCGTGCTGGCGACCTGCCGGATCTTGCTGATCATGGACTGGCCGTTTGGCTCCAGATTCCGCTGGCCGATGGAGGTCAGGACGGCCAGCAGATCTTGCACGATTAATTCTCGTTCCTCGGCTACCATCTCATCCCTGTCGTTTTTCACTCCTTGGGTATTTTTTGGGTGAGCATCTCGAAGATTGAGGTAACGTTCTACGAAATATGATCGTGTCGCGAGCTGAGATGCGTGGATATTGGCCTTTTGAATTTCAGATTGCAACTGACGTCGTCGGACAGGTTCGGCAAGCGCTCTCCGAACATCGTTCTCAGGTTGCGCCTCGGGGAATGCAGGTGGACAATATTTGAGTCCTGCCTGATCAAATTCTGCAGGGTCGTTCTGATCAGGCTCGGCTTTGACGATTTGCAATTGTGGAGGCAGGTCCTCTATTGCCTGTTTTGCTGACACTAGGCCGTTGCTAATGATGTTCTTCTGGGCACTCCAATCGAAGAAGTTGATTCCATAGCACATTTCAACCCCGATTAGCTCATTCATCGTCATATATACACGAATATTCCTGTTGAATCCAGTGATAAGGGAGAAGGTTCCCTCTGGTTGTGGTAAGATCTGGTCGGAAAATATGTACTCGTCATCAACCTCGGCTGGTTGTTCTGGGTATGGTTCCTGCGTGGTCGGCGGGGGAAGCGGCAGTTCATTGATAGACGCCCCTAATTGACTCATCGATCTGAAATCAAACTTAGTAAGTACGTATCTTGGCCGCTTGGCAAAAGAGTCTTGTAAGACTTACCGTATACCCGCGACCATGACCCAGAATATTCGCTTGCCTATCTGATCTTTGATATGATCAACTGGCTTGTTTGCTGCGGCATTGAGCGCGCCTGCAAGGTCGGGTATAGACCCGGCTAAGCTAGACGAGTCTCGTGGTCGGTGGGTGCCAAGCTCTCTGCAAAAGGACATAGTCTCGGCCAAGAAGCGCCTGCATGGTTTCCATTGCAAGGTATAACCGGCAGCTAGACCAAGAAAATAACTGGCAGCAGCATCGTCGACGCTCATGTCCTGTTTCGCCATGAACGCAGCACCCCGCGCTTCTAGAGCAATGGAGCGACAATGATCTATCATAGTTACTGCCGTTGGGAACAGCCCGGTATTGCGCTGAGCTTTTAAATGTGCACGAGCACTGCGAGGGAAAGACGCGACCAAAACGCCAATCATGCTGGCCAAAAGTGCCAGAAACTCGCGGTTTGTTCGATCTGCCCGACTTGCGAAGGCCTGGCGGAAGGACGGCTCGTGTGGAAAAGGCATGAGGGGGTGGATGTAAGTGAAGAAGTCGTCCACCAACAGCTGCAGGACAGGCCAAGGCGCGATGGCTTCAGCATCGAGGGCGAGGTGCCCGTCAGTGGTCGCAACGGACACCAAGGCCTCGGCAGCATCGTGCGGTATTGGCGATCCGTTGTCTAAGTGACTGCGCTTGGCAGCTCTGGCGGCTTCGGCGTGCTTGTTCGGCGGGCCACGGCGTTTCATCTCGCGCCTGAAGGTGCATTCAACCTGGAGATCCGAGCACGGCTTGCACGGCGGACCGGATTCGTCGCACTGGCCAAGTTTCTGTCAGTCCCACGTAGCAAGTGTGAAGTGGCACCAGCGGCATCGTGGCGACGTACCTTCACTTTGCGCTGACTGCACATGTCGCACGCGCGACGGAGACGGGTGACCTTCTGCGACGCATGTGTCCCTGCAATTGGCGGGGTGATGGCCGGGTTCGCAAGCGACGAGGAGAACTGCGGCTCGCCCATCTGCAGTGCGGCAGACTGGGCATATTGCTGGGCTAGGTCGTTGCTCGTAGGCGACATGGGCGCTGCAGATGCAGCCTGCAGCACTTGGAGGCCATGATGGGCGACGACGGCAGTGGCGGGCACCGGTGACACGAGGGCCGAGTCGTCGTATAGCTCCGGATGTGTCGCCGTTGTCGTTGCCGGTTGGTGGTTGTGATCGATGTGGTGTTGGTGTTGGTGATGGTCGTGGTGATGGTCGTGGTGATGGTCGTGGTGATGGTCGTGGTGATGGTCGTGGTCGTGGTCGTTCGGCGGGGGCGTCGGGGGTGGTTGATGTAGGGTGTGGTGATGTTGTTCGTGATGTTGTTGTTCGTGATGTTGTTGTCCGTGCTGTTGTCCGTGCTGTTGGTCGTATGGCTGCTCGTGCTGGGGCTGGTGTGGCGGCGCCTCCGCCGCTGTAACGTCGGCGGAAGCTGCTGCTGCATTAGTTTCGGGATAGGAAGCCATCGACAACAGGCCCAAACGCGGACGTCGGTCACGTTGGGAACCACGGCGAGTTGTCGGGGGATATCCGGCGAATCTTCGTGAGAAAGGCGCAGAGGGTCGGAAGGTCGAGAGAAGCTCGCCCAAGCTCTTTGCCAAGCTGGTAGCCGTCCCACTTTAATCCGAGAAGAGCATACCGTGCCGAGTACAAATATGTACTGTCTTTCTTGCCCCCCTTTTTGCTAGGACCACAGAAGACAACCAGTACAACACTAGGTACTACCACTTTATGGAATAAATGCTATGCGAGACAGTTCGAGCAGGAAAAAAAAAAACGTATAAGTACTGTTATAAGAGCACCCCCAAAAATCTGCCGGGTCTGCCGGTTACAAGTGTTTTGGTCTCACAAGACATATTATTTCTACCACGGGAACCATGCAACCGGTGCAGAGACATAGGTGGTTTCAAGAACAAATGAGACATTGCGCTAGTTCACTAAGTTACGAAATAATGTATCATTGCGACAGCCATCATATAGCACATATCTAAATCAAACACCAACATATTGCTTAAATGCCACAGCAGGTTTATTTTTTTATCTAATAAATATCTATACTACTGTTATTTTCATAGTTCTAACCAGTGGTATTAAGTATTGCTTGTGAACAAAGAGTAAGTTTCTTAACTGCTAGCAAATTTACGCTACTGTTTTTATACATCCAGCCTCGCAGCCCATTCACTACAAGTCCTCGAGACCGGAGCTTAGTCCTGAGACACCATGACAAGAGTCAAGCGAAGGTTTCTAAATCACTTTGTTGTTGGCAAAATTATCTAATCAGTTGCTATGTTACGTTGTTGGTTTCAGCTTACTTGGTACTAGAACCAGTACACTATTTATGGTTATTGCGTGAAAGTCGAGAAATGCGGAACAGCAGCCAATGCAAGCAATTGTTTGCTATACATATACCTGGGTGATAATTAAAGCCCCCTTTCAGTCTTCTCCTACCACTTTACAGGTAATGGATGACTCAATGGTTAGAGAAAACTCGTCAGAGAATTTTTCGCGTACGCCTTGTTCCCGCGAGTTTCACCCAGGCTAGGGTCAAGGGGGAGACTTTCTTTTAACGCACCCAAGGCCGATCCTACCTACCTACTACTAATCAAATATACCTTTTTTGGTTTAATATTCATACCCGCATATACACTGTATCACAAAGATTATTTTAAATATAGACTAGCCTAGGCTACGAAAGTGTCTTTAAAGCCCTTCTCGCAACACCAAGTACGTATTTAAAACATAGCTTAGCATTGATTTTACTAGAATAAACACACATCCCTAGCACCTTGAGTTCATTTGCAAACATGAGTAGAATCGTCCCAGATAACTTTATTCTCGAGTAGGGATCGCCGATGTATTAATTAATAAAGAGTCAGTTATAAGCTTGGTCCAAATGTGAGATTTACTTGGTGCAAAGACACTTTCCAAAATTGTACCTGCATGTAGATAGGTCTTTACATTCACTGGACTAATCGCCTTTTCAACTCAGATATTTAAATCACTAGCGATATTACACCATGTCTTTCATTAAAAGCTATATGTCTTACAAGTCTTAACGTAGAGCAGCTAAGACTGCAGAATAATGAGCCTTCCGTGTGTAGCATAGATCGGCTGTACAGGCGTTTAGAGAGCTTCGTGTAACTACATCAAGTGTTCGAGACCTACATCAAATGCATGGGCTAAAACAGTGTGAGAATTGAGTAATATCCTACAGTAGGAGGGTAGGAGGTACAAAATGGCCCGCAGCTCGTGGGTATATGATAGACCCCGTTCAGCCTAGGAATCTTAAAACATTTAATGAGTGTTTCTTGCTTATAAAACATAGATAGGGATCTTAGTCCTAAGAACCTGGTGTTATCTGATAGGATGACATCTTTATATAGATAAAATAGCAATCAACGGATATACATAGGAAGCTTTAATGTCCCCATTTGATGCTTTCGTCAACTCGTGTTTTATGCTTTCGAGCAGATCGAGTCTTCCTATCTACGCTCTACTTTGTGCTTTAATGTTCTTGTCCTTCCGAGGCGACCGCTTATGTTTGTTGCGGTCATACGGGCTCTAGTTACGAGATGACTTACGTGTGAGCTTGCCTTTTCTCGGGGTTTCCGTCTTTAGTCATTATTAGAATTGTTAGTACAGCCAAGAGAACATATTGGGGGGAACACGGAGTTATGGGTTTGATTGTTACAGGGTTTACCTGTATATCGGCTTAATATGAAGCCGTAATCGAAGGCCTTGGATTTGTTTCGTTTTTTAAGTTCCCGAGCTGCTGCAGCTATCTACTAAGTTGTAGTAGTAAACCTGTAGTAGAGGTAAAACATTTCAAGATTGGTTTTAGCTACTTACTTCGGATAAGGAAATTATTTACATTATAATAACAAAACAACGTTCTTTCTTGCACTACTTATAGCTTTTATCTACAACGTTTCAAGGAGCACGTATTCTTAAAGAGGATGATATTACATAAAATTGTTTACCGATTAATATGGAAGCCTTTAAAACTAGATGCTTTAAGCTTAAAAATTAAGTCAATAATATTATTTAGTGCCGTACGTTTTAAAAGTGGGTATATTTAGGATTAACGAGAAAAAAATAAATCATGCTACGGTTTTAATGCCTTTAAATTTAATATATTGATGTTGCCCTTTATAACAGGGCTTGATTTCAAGGGCTTAGCAGAGTGTTTAAACTTAACTAATAATCAGCTATTCGATCAAGGTTCTCTTATTTAGACAGATGGGCTAACTCTAGACTATATGTGCGAATAGCTTCACTTTCGCTTATGCTTGGCTTCCCCCTACCCCAGCGCCCTTGTATTGTTGTCTCAGATAGATCAGAACATATACGGGTAAACGGGAGGAGACGGGAGGAGACGGCAGCCCCGGCTACCCATAGGTTCTGCCACCCGATCATATGATTATTTACAAGATACGAATATGCACACGAATATGCAATTCGCCAGACCTAGGGACTCATATCTAGTCCCAGTCCCTTGGGTCCGTGTGACACCCTCTAGCTCTACTCTAAATGGATACCGAGCCCACCCTCTCCTCCGCTACGGTGGAAAGACAAAGGGCAGACAAAACTAGCTGCAACTGTTCTTGTTTTGCGTGCCATGTAATTGTACTAAGGTCCGGTAAAATAGCATTGTACTAATTCAAGTCAATTAACACCCCTCTAAAACATATAGGAAGGCAAAGCCTATCTCCCGAGCGCCGTCAAATGCGGGTGATCGTGCTTACGCTATGATATGCATTGTAGCTGTCAATGTGGATAACGACAGGGCAGTCTCCTGCACAAGAAATAGCTGTGCTGCAGGTACAAATATGCGGAATGCCACTATAGGAAAACATGTAGATCTGTTATATTCTACATGCAAACACGCTATCGCAGTCCTAACTTGATTGCTGTAGTAACGTCTTTTTTTTTCTCCCTTAGTTGGCTTTTTAGAATTGGAAGATTCCCATTTGTTCGACAAGGCGGTAACTACAACTGCCCACGAGGATAATTACCTCTAAGTTCTTATTAACTAGTTGAAATAAGGGGTTTTAATATAAGGAGTTGAAGTATAAGGCGACCTTAAGCGCTTTATGACCAGAAGCTTTTACGCTATAAAGTTAATTGAAAGAGTGAACCTAATGTTAACTTTAAAATAAAAGATAATGGAAGATTAAGGGGGGGTAAAGCAGGGCAAAAAGGGTTAGTTTTTATAAAACAGGCTGATTATATAACCCGTTATATGAAGCCTGTCCAGCTAGTTAAAGCTCTTCTGTTAAATATAAACTGTTTTGCTATGACGGATGCGATACTAGTAGTTAAAACAAAGTTTCACCACAACTTATGCTTGGAGAAAATAAACTACTTGAGAGAATCCGCTTTATACAAGCTATAACACAATATATGGATAACGTAGAGAGTACCAATTCATAGGATAGACATAAGGGTAAGCTAAAGCATAAGCTAGATGGGCTATCACAGAATTGTATAAAACTACTATATCCAAACAGTAGCCTCTAGCTATCCTGGCTATCTGATATTCCAAAAAACAAAAATTGCGCCACTCAGCTCTCCCCGTCCTTGGTAATTGGTTCGCAAGCCTATTGCCCAAATTTCAAGTTCGAGTTTGTCAGCTTATTGGTAATTTACCGTGACGGTGCTGCCAGAGATGCTGGTGCTGGTGAGGATCGCGCCGGAGCTGCTCTCTAGCTCGATGTTGACGGGAGAGTCCGCACTGGCCGAAACAGTTGCGCCGTTGATGATAGCAGTGGCGCCAGTGAAGGTGACGGTGCCGAAGTCGGCGAAGGGGACGAGGGAGCCGCCGGATTCGAAATCCTCAACGATCCACTCAGCGGAAGCACCCTGTGACTCCGAGTTAGCTTTTGATTCGTAGACATTGTGCAAATCTGTGAAAATGACATTGAGAATTACTCACTTGCAGCCGGGTGCTCTGGCCGGAGAAAGTGTGCGAGGCACTCTTGCCATTGGCAGAGATAGTGGTAGTGCCGCCGGTGGTGCTAGTCTTAGTGACAGCGACAGTGACAGAGTTACCAGCAGTGACCGAGAAACCGGAGTACGCAATCAAAGCAGCTGGGAGGTACTCATACCAAGCCTACAGCGCTCATGTTAGTAAATCAGGGCAAGAGGGGGGGGGGTTTATGATAACTTCCTTACCTCGTACTCGTACGAGCTGCCCTCAACACACCATAGAACACCAGTCTGGATAAGGGCTGAGTTGGAGTATCCGTCGATGCCAACCCAAGCAGCACCGCAGTACTCTGATCTCGAACTCCCACCAGAAGGAGCGGAGGGCTGGGGGACCGTGAAGGTACCACTGACCTCGGTAACACCCGAGGTCACGATAGCAGCACCAGACCAGTTGCTGGACTCAACAGTGGTGGCAGTGACGTTGCCAAAGCCTCCGTCCTTGGAAGCCCTGAATCGGTTTGACCGACGGGCAGCATTTCTGGCCTGGAGCTGCTGCTTGGCTCTGTCCATCATAGGAGATGCCAGAGCCAAGCCGGCCAGCAAGGAAACTGCGATGATAGACTTCATCTTGAAAAAATAACTGAAGTATACAAGAGTACAGAGAGAGCTGCTTGAATCTGGGAGTAGATGGGAGACAATGGGACTGACTGTTAAGGCTACTGAATACAAAGAGTTTGAGATACAAAGAGCGGATTAGAGAAGCTTTATACTCCTGCAAGTCCTTGCAGATACTGCTCCCATGATAATACTGAAGATGAAGTGGCAACCAAATTAGGAATGTGAGAAGCGTCTCATGTCCAGCACCAAGTCAGGGTCACATTTCTCAAGGCTATCACACTTACGGTTGAAAAATGGCACCATCTTGTTTATCGTGTTGAGGCTTATATCAAATAGGCAAGTGTCTATTACGAGCTTCGTACCTGAAAGCAAATGGTGTGTCTCGTAGGGGTCGTTCGGAGCCCGTGGGACTCGGGCTGTATGCAGAATAACCACGAAGCAATAACAGGAATTGGGCCGAGCCTGTCGTATGGATGCTCAGCTGTGGAAGCAATGCAACTCCGGGGGGAGATAAGCTAAGGCTTATATCTATATCCCATCAATACAAAAACACACTGACCACTCAAATCGAGCCTAAGAAAAGCTTGTATTATTCTCGAGTTTCAATATTGCCTTAGATTCCAGAATGCATGTCGATGGTCATATCTATTCGCCTATCAGCACTAATGCAACGATGTGCAAGAGATCAGGTACGAGGCGTTATATTCGATTGCTAATATTGTCATGTGTAAGATATGGCTCAACAACCCAGTATGATTCTATGATCCAGTTTCTGATTGGTAATCCTAGCTTATCTGACAAGGACTGGCAATGCAACACTTGCAGTGGTTCCCATAAGCGCGGGAGCTATCTCTAAACAGAGGGGCAAAGGAGGTGTTTATAAGAGGAGGGCTAGCCCTGCTCATTGATAATGCATTAGCTAATAGTGAATATACCTTTCTGGTGTTTGCCTACTATGTAGCAACCCTGACGTGGCCGATGGCGTTTCACCCCGAGATAACCCATTAATTAAGTTTAATTACACGCTTCCTCGAACAGATAACAGAACTACACGAGTACCATACACGATGTTTACGAGACAGGGGGAAACGTTGATTCTAGCAGGCACACGCGAATTATACATATTAGCTAGCGTTGCGGTGCTGCAGGTCGACCAATTCGGACTCATTCCCGCGATGCAACCCCATAATCAAGTTTACCCCGACCCTCCCCCCGAACACCTTCCATATCCAGTGGCGTACACACGTAATCCTTGGCACGTGGTTGGACCAACGAAGAAGTTAAAATATCTCACGACGAATGGCGACATGATTGTGTGTGTTTGAATGCGTTGGTCGATGCTCAAGTTGACCGGCTATTCCCGAAGAAAGTGTCCTGCTGTTAGCTGCGTGTGGGAGCCCGGCAACTTTATCTGTGGGACTTGAACAATAGAAACTATGAAACTAAGACGTAGACTCGTCTCATCCGTAGAATGATGTTGGATCCGTGATTGACGATTATCAGTCATTATTTAGTTCTCATTCCCGCCAGGACGGGCGCCGAGATGTTACAGTACAGTACCAAGCCACTATGGTGATTACTTCTACCGTCGATGCCAACTCCAGGGACGTGGATACTTAGCTCGCTAGCGCACCAAATGCCGTCTCGGCCTCCTTGGCATGCTTGGGTATGAATGAGCTCCATGCGCTATACCCCGCAATATCGGACTTGGCGGTGTAAGTCTAACGTCGACTTTACAACTCTACGCGGGACTGGCATCAGAAATCCACGACGCGGTATTTGAACTGGGATGGACGGCAGATGGTGTGTACTATTGATATGGCTGTGTTGCGAGATGGCTGGGTTAGTACTCTTGTCCCAGCCAGTTCTCTAGGACCAGGCTGAGCGATTATCTCGCAGGCATTCCCCAACAAGCAGCACTTTGCGAAGTGGCTCGGTAGAGATCTCAAGAGTGAAGATCTATTTATGAGATATATCTTATAGAAACACTTTGAGATGGTTCGAAGACGTTAAATGGCACTCTCGGGCTGCTACAGTATGAGACATAATTTGCGTGCTTGAATCAATGGAGTTCATGGTCATGAAGCTTGATTCAGTATACCTAACAGGGGCTGAAGCATTATGCTGCTGGGAGATATCTTAAATTTGATTAGTTTTACAATAGAAACAGATGGAAGTGAGCTAATCATCTTGAATATGTGGCGAACATGTGCTCAATCCCAAAAACATTAAATTATCCATAGCCGTTCATACTAGTATGTAGCCAAGGACCTTGGCAGCTCCAACGTATTCAGCCCTATTCCGGGGTGTCCCATACTGCAACTCAGGCCAAACCACCTGCGCGCACCAGATGCTGACCAAGAGGCCAAGAGTAAATTTCGAAGCGAGTCTCTCTCTTCTTACACGCCGCTCTTCGTGTCGCTTGGCTTGGCTTGGCATACTAGCCGGTGATAATTGGAAAAAGGCAAGGGACTAAAAGAAGTTGTATTGGGGGTGGAGAATACAGTATACACATCGTCACAATAAGTCAGCAGAGGCCTTCTCTCAGAGCACCCTAACGTCATCTGGCAAGAGGTCAAGGACTCCGCCTCTGTGATCGTTATGTCTCGTTAGCGAGCTACCAACTTAGAAACTGCTAGAGATAATCATTTCACCATCCGCAACCAGTCTTTTAACTCCGAACTTTGGTGACTTCGTATGATCGCCCAGCTTCTCATGAAAAAGATCATTCACCCACCTGAGGTTGGCAGTGTTGACGTGTAGGGTTTTGTTGACCCTCGGAGTGAGGCCGACACTTACCACCAGTATATTTGCAGTGAGCACAAACTTTGCTTCTTCGAGTTCCTTCGTGATGCTTTAGATCTTGTTGTCGTCCTTGGAGACCAAGAAGAAAGCCCAAACTATCTGCTCTATCTTGCTGGCCTTAGATCGCTTCTGCATAAGCCATAAGTGTGTCTTGAGTTTCATCCCGGCACCTTGGACATCTTTAGCCGCGGCACTAGCAGCAAGTGTTTGCAACGCTTCTTCGCTGTTGATTAGATTCAGAAGAGCTTTGATACTCTTGAGATATTTGATGTGTCTGTCGATGACCTAGGGTAGATCATTGACACTATTCACGGCGGTCACGACATGGTTAAATAGCGTAATGGATTATTGGATAACTGTCATACAGACTTACGGGACTAGGACTAGGTCTGAGACTTTGAGACTGGGCGAAATGGATATTCGTATCATGTAAACTAATCATATGATCGGGACGCAGAGCCTATGGCCGGGGGGGGGGGGGGCAGAGCCCCCCTGACTCCATAGAAGATTATTTGCAATTCGAACATTATTCCAAACCCTTGTTACAATAACCACGGCGGTCCCTGTGTCAATGCCTATGACATCTGCCTCAGACTGTAGTGTTATACGTACTTAATACTAGGTCCTGCATATCATGGATATGGTTATACGAGTGCAAGAATCTGTACAAGGCTTCAGCTTTCGGCCTCTCCATATTCACACGATCTCCCATAATACACCGGGACAGCTATATGACACCAAAAATAAGGCCTAATTAAGCGAAGGAGAAGCGAGACTATTCATACATATAAGCTGTAGATCTCCCACTTAGCCAAATAGGGGTTAAGACCTTCATGGTCCTCTTAACTCCTAGAAGATTATTTGCGATTCGAATATCTTTCCACGCCAGTGTTATAACTTGAGATAGTATAATCGTACTAGTCAAACTGCCACCAATGATAGGTGGGTGGGTATTTGGAGGGACCTTGTGTCCACCGTAAGGGGTCCTATATTCCCCATAAAGAAGATATGGCATGAAATCTCCTTAGGGCTTTCTTCTGTACGCTGTGGACAGACTTCTACCAAAATCAGGCTAACTATAATGCTTAAGGATACCCTTGCAAGGTGGCAACTGGTTCTTGGTCCTCCCTATCAACGCAGGTCTTACCCGGCATGTCACGGAACGCTACGGAATAACCTCCGGAGACCGGGGGTATCGGGCAATCTCTGCCATATAGATAGGGGTTTTCTTCCTTGTGCAATAACAATAAACCAATACTGGACCTACCAGCAGTCAGGACTGTGACATGGGCTGTTCTATTGTACAAATGAAAGAGCTGCCCGTTAAGAGTAACCATAATAGATAAAGGACAAACATGAGGGATTATCATGCTCTAGTTACTAAAACGTAATTTGGCTCTCTGTTACACTTAAAAAGGCCAGAAACAACCATCCAAGTGCAGTTGTAACACTCATCTATAATACAGCCCAACACTGCTCCTGTTATTCATGTCCTTGACAAGTTCTAGGTCGGTTAAACTACATTAATATAGATAGGACCTCACTTATAGGGTCTTGAACTAGTTGCTTCGGTAAATACATACCTCTATGTCTCCTCGTTGGTATCGATATCCGTAGACATAGCAATCGCTTTGGTAGCCTCCAAGTCATGATGCAAAGATCCAAGTTTCAGGTTCATCGCGGCTACACAATCTGGCCCTAAGATCATACGAAGATAGTCATACCCATCGTTGACCGCTTTGACGATTTCACGACCAGCCTTGTCGGGGTCTCCTCGTAGAACGATGCTAGGCGATACCCCGGGAGCGCTCTTAGACATAGTGACCATCTTGTCAAGTGCAGTGCCCCTGTAGGGCTCACTGAACCCCCCTGTGCTATCGTGTGCGGCCGGAGTGATAATACGGGAGGAGAAGGGGGTGCGAAAAGCGCCCGGTTCCACAATCAGAACTTTGACACCTAATGTTTCGACCTCCTCGACAAGAGATTCGTGGATTGCCTCGATTGCAAACTTGCTCGCAGAATAGGGTCCCCGTCCGGGGCGCGCTATGAATCTATTCCCACACGCTTATCAGCCAACTGTGTCGGTCATGTAGGGGGTAAAAGAAGGGCCGAGCATACCCAGCACCGCTGCTAATGAGAACAACATGTCCAGACTTCTTTGCGCGCATAACTGGGAGACAGGCTCGAACGGCGCGGACTATAACCGCTGGAGTTAGTAACTGCTCTTTTAGGCAGTTCTGGAGCTCTTGAAACATGCTCCCAAAACATAGTCCTAAGACATTTCGAGAGCTCTCAAGTTACTAGAAAGGAAAGAAAATGATTCCAGGGGTTACTCACTAGGTCCGTAGAAATTAACCTCCATCTGCGCACGAAGTTCCTCCTCGCTGTGACATCATCATTCATCTCAGCAGAGCGCTCTTGACATGCAGTAGGGCTTTGTGACACCAACCTAGTATCCTCAACACCCCCTATAAATGCGTAGCCGGCGTTATTGACAAGAACGTCAATGTCATGCTCCTTGGAGACCTTGGCGAACAGGGCATACGCGTCCTTCTGCGCAGGGTCTAGCTGTACCCAGATGCCGCCCCTGCTTGAGAAGTCAGGGTTCGTCTTCTCCGCCTTCGAGACGTCGCGCGTGGCTCCGATGACTTTGTGGCCCGCCTGCAGCGCTGCTGCGGCGATGGACTGGCCCAAGCCCGATGAAGCACCGGTGATCAGCCACGAGACACGTTGTGCTGCCATTTTTGACTTCTGTTGTGATTTCTTTAATTGTGATTCGCTATAGTAGAACTTAAAAAGCGATTTATATATTATTTAGTGTGTATACGTGCAGAAGAGTAGGTGCCGCTGCAGCGGAGATAGTGAGTTAAGACCGTGACCTCCGCTCGGGGAAGTTTGATACTAAAACCGCAATCTCCTGTCGTAAGTTCCGCCAAGGCTCTGATTATTAGGCTGGGGGCATACGTCGGTGATGCTCTCCTACTCTGTATGAGCTTGTGTTGGTTAAGGCGTAACCTTAGGTTTTATTAGCTATAGATACGAGATGAAGCGATAGAGTTGGCATTTGGGCCCCCCGTAGGGGCCCGCCAAGGACCTATTAGCTTCCGTGGGCTTTAGGTTTTAGGCTTAAACTACTAATACTAGCCTGTGATTTAATTCGATGTTTAAGTCCGTTTACCCTCTTCGCCGCGACCTTATTCCATCATAAAGGATATATCTAGACTATATAATCTAAGAATCTAAATGTCATAGTGTGGTTATGAGCACTTTACTTTCAATAACCGGACAAGGTCCATAGGACCTGCGTGGAAGTGGCTTAATAAGTGGCATGAATAGCTATAAATGGGTGCAGGATTAGGCGGGCTAGATGATAAGGGTTCTATCCCAGCCGGGGATCTCGGTGTCTTCTACTATCAGCTCGATGACTTATACATCCAGGCGTCGCCTGAGAGAGACCCAAAATCGCTCCTTAACATACCGTTGGATATGCTCGAGGGATCCTCGCACAATATGGCGCCGTAGATGATAGAGGCTCTGTTCCCTCTCTCCGCCGAGTATGTCAGTTGCTCTAACATCTTCGATAAAGCGCGGTGTCCATAGACCGGAGGCGGCGGTAGCCGCCTGAGGATGGCGTACCGAGGGATGTGACCTATCTTATTAGATGCTGACTGCAGAGATAGGTGGGATACGAATCTTCGGACTCCTGTCTTCGATGGCCAACGATTAAGAATGGCCGGGGTTGATACGCCCTGCCTATATGAAACCTCCTTTGTAAGCTACTTAGTGTACTACGTACAAGAGGATGCTGTGCTACGCCAGCGGTCGTTTCTATTGGGGGTGGCCTTTACCGACAGACATGAGGGAAAGGTAAGGCTGTGACCTAAGATATTACACTATGGAGGCTTGAGTCGATGACCTAGCGACTGGAATGGGCAATATCTTAACTGAAAGAGCGAGAAACGGATCTACTCAGAATGAGCGCTCATTTCGAGAAGGCCCTTAGGAGCGTAAGAACTGGTTTTTCACACCTTTTTACTACCCTCTACATCATCAACCACTGACATGACAATCGCGACAAAGCTGCTAGATATATGCATCGTAGAGCAAAACGACCGATCCGTTATTGCAGATATTATGAACAAGGCCATTCTCCTCTTCACCGGCATCACCGTGTTGCTTCTCCCTCGGAATGAACTTGTCAGATATCCGAGAGACGGCCATCGACCAGGCCTGGTTCTTGGAAGTGTCTTGGGTCAACCGGCTTAGTCATCAGCGTGGTCTCGATCTTGTACACCTCTAAGTTGCGGCTTCAATCGCTATTCTTGTTTATTATTAGGAAGGAAAAAAGTATGTGGGAGTAATGTCGTTGGTTCCATAACATAATGCCGATACCCCATGGGGTCGATCTCAACGACCTAGCATCCAGCTCCATTGCATCGGGGCCATGCTCAACGACCACCACTCTTATTAATAGCCTTCAGGGCTTTCGCGTGGCCACAAACACGGTGTCACGATCTCGTATATGGGGTACGTATAAACTCTTGTTGTCGTGAAGGGGTCTAAACACCTTCGTAAGCTAGTCTTCAGCTATATACATACATGCTCTTTGTTTTATTAGTACCAACATCGTGACACACGGTATTAATTTTGCCTATCGCCTCAATATTTTTCCACATATTCGCACAGACTAGATCGTGGCCGCCCATTAGTGAGCTATATGCTTCAACTAATACTTTTGCGGATCTGGTAAAAGTACTGACGCACTGACAGCTTTTCCATTTGCGGCGTGATTCGTTCCCAATCAACGAACATGTGAGTAGTGTTACACTACAGGAACGTGTTGTCATACCAATATGAGCCGTGTCGTAGGTACCCGAGACTGGGATCTGTATATCATGTGTTGGAGTAGTGCAAGTGGTCGGACCGCCAAGTCAACGAATGAAAAGAACATTTTATATATATAAAATATAGAAATTTACTAAAAGATTTAACAAACAAAACTTGTAGACTTCACCGCTTTTTATATACAAAGCATTTTTAAATTATTATGAACTTTATTTCTTCAAACTTTTTATAACTATTTTCCTTTTAATGCAATCAATACCACACACATACTGAGCCGCGAAGGCACCCGTCCATAACTGGATTGCATTATAGAAGAAAGTAAATTTTCTCTTTAAGATCATGATAGTGGCCCTGTTATCCGCTATGCCAATAGGCCAAAAAGTCCGGCAATATCCCAAGGTGGGATATCCAGGGCTCCGTACGTTATATAGCCACCTCCGAGTACGTCCGCATACACCGGCGGTGTGGCATATACGTACAGAGCGGCCGAGTCCTAGATGCATCTTACTCAGGTAGGCAACTAAGTTATGCTATATGCCCTATAGAAACAGTGGCCTTAGTTGGTGTTAGGGGGACAAGAAAAAGCAATTTATACGGAAACCTGCATATGACTAATAGCTGACGGGTTGGCGGAAAATCGTTAACCGCCGACCGTTCTTACTCCTTCCTTTCTACGAAATCAATAATCCTACCTACCTTAGGTACCTAATTCGATCGCTACAGGCCGGAGAATCTCACGGACCGAAATACTCTGGTGTTTAAATCGTGAGACGAATTACAACCCCGCAGAACCGGGATACTTTATACGCTGAGTTATTTGATATAGTACAGAAGTTCTCTAATTACTTAGTTATTACCCACTTGACGGTAAATATTTCTCAAGATGACATACTCTGCATCGGGTTCCAACTATGTTGTCGACGAATATGGTGAGGTAGTACCGCGTCTTTTCGACGCAGAGCTCAGTCCGATGCATCGTCGGGTCCCACAACCGCAGCTCGTTGTCTACGACAGCGAGCAACAAATTTCCAAGCTACAACTCTACCACTCACGGCTCAACCAACTCGAGCACGACAGTGGTACTTTGGTTATTCACATCGACGGGGCCTGCCGTAATAATGGGACACTAGCAGCCAGGGCATCATGGGGTGTCTACGTCGGGCCGGGTTCGCGATACAACACCAAAGGTCTGCTCAGCAGTGAGCTAATATCGCAGTCCAGCTCACGAGCGGAAATCGAGGCGTTGGCCGGGTCTTTAGACGTTGCGCGGTCGATCACTGCAGACGACTTCAGCCTCAACGACGTCAAGATTGCGTCAGACTCACAGTATCTCGTCAAAGCCTTGTCCATGTGGATTTCCGGTTGGATTGAGGCAGGCGGCGTGAGATCGAACGGCCAGCCAGTGGCCCACTTCGACAGGCTCAGAGAAATTCATGAGATGCTGGATGAGATGGAGTTCGGAGACTATGGTGGCGTCAGCGTCCAGCTTTGGCATGTCGATAGAGAGATGAATAGGGAGGCCGATGCGCTGGCAAATCAGGCTCTTGATCAGGCTCTTGGTGCTTAAGACAAGTAAGCCCTGAGAAAGCATATATGGCAAGATTTTCGTTACCCGGGCGCACATAAATCAGTAACAGGATTCCCCGATTAGTAGTGAAGCACAGTAGTGCGAGTAGCACTCAAGTGAAATTAGCCAATAACGGGGGGAGTTTGTATATTGAAAGCAACAAGGGATTTCTAATGGGCTTACATCAGGGGGAACCCACCCACCACTTAGCCCCATTACACACTCCTTTTCACTTCAGTTCCTCTAGCTATTGCGTTGATTTTTCTTTAATTCTATTGAGTTCTATTATATCAAGAAGTTCGCATCTATCTAATGAGTAAGTATAGGCCTGGATGCGTATAGGTTAGCCCAGAAATCGGTAAAAGTCTACCCGGGCTAATTCAGTACTCACTGTCTCTACTAAGAATCCATAGACGCCTGGCTTGAAAGCCACTTCAACTTCACTTTCAACTCGTAATAAACATCACATTTTATAGTTGGCGACCGTATTTTATTTCTATTTCCTCTATCAAGATATAGAAACGATAAACTCGGCAGCGTTCATGGCATAAGTGGGCACCTCGGCAGAGTGGACAGCCAGACTGTCCCCCGTAGCGCAAACCGGGTCGTGAACCGAGCAATAGCTTCGAATAACACTAGCGTATGTATTCAACTTCGCGAGACTGTCACCACCTCGAGAGAAGATACCGCTCTTCGTCGCGTTGCCGAAATCAAAACTTTGACCAGTGGTGTAGGTCGGGTCGCCGAATGCGACGACACTCTTGACTGATGAGAGTTCGTAAGCTACTGACAGATAGCGTAGTAATGGGAATTCACTTACTGTTTTGCCTGTATTCCTCACCCAACGGATCCGGCTTCGCCACACCACCAGCCAACGCGTCGGTCATGATGTTGCCTCCTTGGCTGAATCCTAATAGTACAATCCGGCTCGAGGCCCCGCAAGCGGAAACATAGTCGTGGATTTTGTTGATGGTATCCGTGATGCCGTCAGATACGGATACGGGGTATGTGCCGTCATCAAAGATGGCCGCTGGATAGTCGACGGCGATGCTCGCGGAGTCCGGGACCAGAGCCTTCACCATGTCGGTAATCTCGCTGAGGGGTCCTTCGCCGGGATCTTCTGTCGAGCCGCGAGCAGCTATCATGTACAGGCCCGAGACACAGGTGACAGCCGATTCGGCTTGTGTCAGAGGATGGGCCGCAGCCATTGCAGCCAGGCCCGAGACGAAGAACATGGAACGCATCATGGTGATACTCCCGAAGGACGGTCCGAGGAGCTGAGACTGGCTCACTCAAGTGGTGATGGATATTGGGTGAAGAGCAAGTTTCTATCTTCCATGGAGGCACGCTCATTCTTATACGTTCGGCCTACGTTGCATTTGAGAACTTACCGTACCGGTCCGATTTTAACGATCCTACTGTTATCAAGCTCCTTGCAGCGCATTCGGACTGCGTGCCGGCTATTGACACCTTCCTAGGCAAGATAGTCAGCTTGAACTCCAATCATTCGTGCACGAGGGCGCAGCCGTTTCAATCTATGCCAGGATCCAGCAGGATGGCAATGAGCGAAATAACAATGATGGCTCCGCCCCAGAAGCATACAACTTTCACGACCTTCTCTTCTTCGAATAGCTTCGTTTTCATGCTCATAGCCATCAGCGAAATACGGCCAGTATTCCGCACCGAATCGCCCACATGGGCAGCTGTATACAGGTTACAGCTATTTTGATTTCGATAGATGAACGTGGTGGGTACGTACGTGCACGAGTTGCTTCATTGGGGGGCGCCAAGCGGGCCCGCAAAGCTTAATCAAGGTACCGTGGGATCTGACTGCATTAGCCTCCCATTTGGACCCTGAATTGGTACCTGAAACTTGTACGAGCTAACCTGAAAGTGGGCCTTGTGATAGGTAAAGCTTACTCCTGGATGCACAAGTGTGGTTAAGGTGAATTTAGTCGTTAATCACGCTGCGCTCGCTGACCGAGGGTTGCACCCGTCTATCGGCAGGTTATTGGTGATCTAGCTACCCTGCTTTCAGGGTCCACGAGTCTCTGACGGATGTGTTGATTTACTATGTAGGTTGTTGATCCGGTTGCGATTACCTACTTATACGTATATATCCGAGGATGCGGCCGCTGGATACGACCTTGGACTCTTCACCATAGGAATTTGCCAAGTTTCACAGTCTGCCAGGAGTAAATCCATACTACTGTCCTACTGAGAACAGCAGGGGAGTTTTGCAGATATGTGCGCAGGATATTCTTTGATAGTACTGTATACACGCGCCGAGCTTTACGAAGATGGCGCGAAGACGGAGACTCCGTGATATGCCCTTAGCAAGGCATCAGCCTCGATTCGGAAGGTGTGCAGATCATTAGAATCAGCGAATGAGACGCGTGCCAAAGCGCTGGGCCAAGGGAATAAAATGGCTGGCATCGTCGAAAATGTGACGGATTATCATTCCTTACTACCAACTGGAATTACATACTGTATAAGAGGACAGTAGGATGTAGCACGGAATTACCCGCCATCATGGAGTAGCACTGGCGTGATTTATCTAGCTTATCACGCTTTTTTTCTGCCTACCTCGAGACCGCGAAGAGTACAGTAAGTTCGTTTCGGCAAAGTCGCGCGAAACTCGTAGACTACTTTCCTTCCTCGATTTCTTTTCTAAGCTGGATATGTTGGTGAGACAAGGGAGGGCTTCATTAGCCCATGCGCCCGACTATCACGGGCGACAAGAGCTTGTAGGCTTTCAAAAACCTGGCAGGTTACGAGTTCATCTCGCCCAGGAACGCGTGCGTCAGGCCCCCGAGGGACGCGCTGCCCGGACTAGATGGGGTGGATGGAGGTGAGTGAACAAGAGAATCGACAAGAAAACTGGCCTCGCGCTTGGAATTCAATATAGAGCCGGCCTTATTAATTGAAAAAAAAACGGAAAGTGAGACGTCTCAATCTCGGGGAGTCTTACAGAGTGATTCACCTCGACAGCTTGGGAGCCAACCAACGCGGTGGATATCAACTGACCTAGAATACGGACACGAAGGCGACAGATGGGCATGAAAGACATTGGATTCGAATAGGATAATAAAGAGACGTGGGCCGTCCTCCGTGTGGCCTATGACCGATCCCGATCCGGGCCGGGTCGAAATCCTTAATTTGATGATCTCCGACCGGCGTATACGGCTAGCTCATGGATCTTCAAAATTCGAACAGCACGAACGGATATAGGTACTGATTGTATGGGACTGCGCCTTTGTTTTCCAGCTAAAAGCGATCATACCGTTTGCTCGTGTTGTTGCGTGAACCTAATTACGGACGATATACGGACCGTAAAGTCTTCCGGGACAATTTCCCGCTTTATAGCTTCGGTCAGTATTGAATATACTAGTACGACGGTGGCTTATTATTCAGCAAATGCATTAGGGTAGGGCAAACTAACGACACTACAACGAAACCCCTATTTCATAGGCGTTTGAAGATGATGAACTTCGCAGAATCTTGAGTACGGGTTTATCTAGAGCCAACTCACGCGGAGTTCCTCAGGTATATGGTCCTCTGCCTTGTACTCTATTAGTTGTTGGGCCACCATATGCTGTAGGTAGTGACGTCAAACACTGTATTTTATCCTTGTACAAACATCATCGGACTCTGGTGCAGGCGTGTGAAAAAAGGTAAACGCCCTGAGAATATTATTGAATTCATCAAGTGGGCACAAAAGCGAATTATCGCTTCCCCAAAGTCATCCGCTCCAAGTCAAAACGTTTGTCTCTTGTAATTTTGTAGGCATTGAAAATCAGCCACTCTCCCCGCCCCCCAACCAAAACCTGCAAAGAACAAGCGCAGTGCCCCTCCTCCGGTGCAAGCCGTTCATAATACACATTGTCATACACTTATAGATGCGCCGCCGAGCTTAGAACCTGACCTAATCACTCGATCGCCCCATTTTGCCGAAAACATTTTCTTACCAACATGCCCCCAACGCCGGCCGTGCCTCTCCAAACCCATCGGATACCAAGGTCTTCATTATTACTCCAAGCACCAAAAGTGAAAGTACCATGTCTTAACAAAAGCTGCTACCATCAATGTCTTCCTCTCAGACTCAGTTAGCATCCTCCCATGACATGGAGCGGGATAATCCTGCTTGAGCCCACCATTCATCGGGAATATCTCCCCGTGAAGCGAGACCCCGTACGATTCGGTGCATGCCCGATAACCATTCTCTGTCGTAGTCGATTGTGTCGGCGGATTCTGGAGATTGCCCTGGTTGTGGCTCCGCTACAACGTCTGCGTAGGAGCGCCGGGTGTGGGGTGTGGGCTGTCGTGAGCGCTCGATTGGCTGTTCTTCGACATCATCTTCGCCGTCACTGCCAGAGTTTTCCATAATAGGGTCACAAGGGGGCTCTACCTCTTCGGCTGGCGTCGTTATCGAAGTATTTACTGAGTCGGACCCACTGACTTGAGGCGTGGTGGCGGAGACAACAGTGGACGCGAAAGATGAGCCAACACTGGGTGGTTGAGGATCGGGAGTCAACGTGGATTGAAGTATATCCCATACCCCATCACCTTCGGGACTAAGACTACGGTCTCGATCTCCGAGTCCATCAAGGTTTCTGAGTCGCTGTGCCTGCCTCATAGTGGCCTCTCTTCTAACGTTATTACGCGCTTCCAGGTCCTGAAGTCCGCTCTGAAACTGGCGGAATCGCTCCCTCCCACTGCGGTGGCGATAACGGGGCTCTTCATTGTCACGATCGCTCTCAGGCCTCCATGACGCGCGTCCGGAAATGAGAGCTCTGTCAAAAGTTATGTATGGTGAGAATGTGCTATCGACTAGGGAATGATGGGGTGGCGATGGCCACTCAGGCACCTGGGTCTCGCTTGCCTCAGGGTTTAAGTGATGACGGTGATGATGGGGATCACCAATAGGGTCGATGGCGAAGACACGCGGTAGCTCAGTTGTCCGGGCAAGATAGGGCCGATCCAAGTCAAAGGGCTGGGTCAGCTCAGAGATCCGGGGGTTTTCCAAGCGTGGACTTCGGCGTCCTGGCGCACGAGGAGCATCGGCGGGACGAGAAATGGACAGAGGGGGCGAGGGGGGTTGCAAGGCATTTCGGGCTTGGGTTTGACGTGCATCGTCGGCCCGCATGGCTTCTAGTAAGCGAAAGCGTCGGTCGCGCGATTCATTGAGCTGGCGACGGCGCTCAGTGCGACGTATTGGAGACCGCGTATGAGATGGATCCGCAGGGCATTTTGGTGCAGGTTTGGCCGGCACGTCAGATTCGACGGGCGGGATGAAGAGCCTAAGCAAGAGCACATGTTGTTGTTAGTCAACAATGCATAGCGGGATGGTTGGTTGCTGATTGAATGTTGGTGGATGGTCGGCGCATTGGCTGACCTCGATGGCGCACGATGCATCCGAGCAAAGCACCTGCAGCGAGCGGGTGCGCATATTGACTGGAGAAGGAGGTGTGCGGGTAGCACGGGCGCATGCGCGTCGCGCGAATCCAATGACTTACGGGAGACCCATCTTAGTAGCGAGTTGCTTCGCGTGGGCGTAAGCGCGTTGTCGCAACAGGCAGCGGATAACCGACAACCGGCAACCGACAACTGACAACGGAGAGCGGAGCCCAACGGGTGGCGACCGGGTGAGGGCTAGGAAGAGGCAAGGGAGGCAGTCCGCAGGCGTGTGCGCGTCCGGGAATGAATTAATTGCACAAGCCGGACTAAAAGAACAGAGCCTTAATAAATTACCACGGAACACAGGGGTGGGAAAACAGATAAGACACGAGTCGGTGTTTTTCCTCTAAAGATTGAGATATCATGCGCGCAGGGGAATGGCGTGGGTTATGGTTAGTTGTTGGTTGCCGATGGGAAAAAGATGGACTCCGTCGAGGGGTCGGGGCGTGCTGGTGACTGATAAGTGGTAAGAAAAGAAGACGGCGGCAGGAAACAAGGAATCAAAAACAGAAGGGGAAAACGCCCAATCCCGGCCACGCTGGACCTGGTACAAGGGGGCGCGGGAGCCAGCCAATGAGAGCGCCCAGCAAGGTGTGGCTGGGGTTCCTTGTGGTACAGAGATACAACCTTGGAAGAGAAATACCTACCACAAAGAGGACCGTGAGCGATGGGGCTATCTTGCTAGTGGGTTACGTGCAATACCGCGAGAACTAGCGCAATTTCGATGTACCTTTCTAACCTCTTTCGATTTGTCGTTAATAGCCGCATGTTGTACTCTACTGCCCCCTTGTAATAATCGACCTCGTAAGTATCTGCGCTAGGTAAGGTTTAAGGGCAAGGTTTAGGACAAGGCAGCGCACGAGGTAGAAGCTGACTCTTACGCCGAAGTTTTGGTGTAAGTACCTTAGGTTGAGACGAGATACTTTCGAGCAATCAGATCAACTGAGGGTAGGTTGCCCCTGTCTACCTGAGGGTAGCTCCACTTTTAGGTGTAGACATGATCCACAAGATACTTGACGCCACAATAACGCCACAATTCTACAAAAGATAGCGAGCCTCGTGAGCCTGTAGGGCGAGCGGCGGATTAAAATAAAAAAATATTCGCTTTCTTTCCGGAGTGGGGGCCGGCGCGGAGCGCATACCCCCCGGAGGTCAAAAAATTTAAAAAGAATATTGAATTGTGGTTGTCGCGGCGCAGCCGCTGCGGCGTAGCCGCCTATCAAGCAGAAGTCGAGCAGAAGTCGAGCAGAAGTCGGGTATTTTGTGGCTAATGTCTACACCCAAAAGTGGAGCCACCCTCAGGTAGACAGGGGCAACCTACCCTCAGTTGATGTGTAGACTCGATACTTTCTACGCTGTGGGGCGCTGGGATAGCGTGCCAAGAGTACCTACCTGGTAGGATCTGCTTTTACAGGGCCTGAACTACGTACCTATGTACAGTACCTCCTCCAAGATCGAAGATCTACGTAAGGTAGCAGTCCAGTAAGTTAGTCCCTCCTATCACTGGATTGGCCCTGACGGCCTGATTAACGGCAGGTAGGTATGTTAGCGTGCTCCACATGGTGCTGTGAGAGCCGCTAAACTTCTAGCAAACCATAAAACATGGAACAGGCTGAGATTCGTTCGTGGATTACTTTCTACGTGCAGCGTACAAAAAACATCTGGGATCCGGAACGCAACAAAACGATGACTCACTCTCAAATGTAAACAACAGCCAGCATAACGGACTTGACAACGAACCATCACTCGCACCTACTACTTCAGAGAGACTCTTGCTTCGATCCGATTGCTTGCTTGCCGCGCGCTGGGATGGGGTCTCCACGGGTCTAACTAGTCAGTTACCATTAGCTGTATCGGAGTGAAGGCAAGATGATCGAGCTGGGGCTGGCACGCATCGCGGCTCTGCTGAGGAACACCCCACAGACCTGGAAGGCCATTCATGTTGCCGGCACAAATGGCAAGGGCTCGATATGTGCCTATCTAAATGCTATGCTGCGCGCCAATCGCCTGTCCTGCGGCAGATTCACCTCACCTCACCTTCTCGATCGTTGGGACTGCATCACAATCAACGATAGCACTGTGTCCGAGAACCAGTTTCGGCACTTCGAGGAACTGGTTAAGAGGCGAAACGAGGAGCAGCGCTTAGGTGCTAGCGAGTTTGAGCTGCTCGCGGCCACTGCTTTCGAGATCTTTGAGGCCGAGAAGGTCCAGTTTGGTGTTATCGAGGTGGGACTCGGTGGGAAGCTAGACGCGACAAATTCTCTGAAACACAAGGTCGTGACCATTATCTCCAAGATTGGCCTTGATCATCAGTCTTTTCTCGGCAACACTCTCGAGGAGATTGCCCTCCAGAAGGCGGGCATAATCCGACCAAACGTGCCTTGTGTGGTCGATGCGAGCAACCCTCCATCCGTACTGGATGTCATCCGATCGCAGGCTAATTTAATGAACGCCAGCGTCAAACCCGCAGACTTACAATCCTTCGATTTTGGAGGTAAGCTCGGCGAACAACTCGAGCCACATCAGCAGCAGAATCTACTGTGTGCGTACGAGGCTTTCCACCTCGCCTATCCCGGGCATGTTATGTCAATGCACGAGCTCCTCGGTGTAGGCGCAAATGCTGTCTGGCCTGGTCGGTTGCAGTCCATCGGCATCGAAAAACTTACCGGAAGGGCAGAACCCGTCCTACTAGATGGTGCCCATAACGCTCAGAGCGCAGACGTTCTCTCGGCTTTCGTTGAAAAGCGACTGCGGGTCCATGGTAAACCCGTCACGTGGGTTCTTGCCGCGTCAGCAGGAAAAGATATCTCTGAGATCCTGAAAGTGCTACTACGCGAAGGTGACAATATCACCGCTGTTGAGTTTGGTCCCGTTGAAGGCATGCCCTGGGTCAGGCCAATGAGTTCAGCTACCATACTTCAAACCATTGGCAGCATTGGGGTTACAATCTCGGCAAAACAAGACGCGCAAGTCGATATAATGGCAGGGCTTAACTGGGCCAGCGAGATATCCCACGGCAGCCCCCTGGTTGTTGCAGGGAGTCTCTATTTGGTATCCGATATTCTCAAGCTTCTTCGAGCATAGGGAGCTACGGAGTATACCAGCTCCGCGACTGATGCATCTGTGCTGGATATGATCTTCACGGCTGAGAAGAAGCTGCCAATGAACAGCCACTCTCAGAAAACTCACTTCATATTATAATGTGCTTTTGCAATCACTTTACAGGTGAGATGGCATTTTCATTTATAAGAAAACAAGGGTGTCATTCAATACCGAGCCGACCGTCTTTGCGTCTGCCTTCCAAGCTTTTACAGCTCGACTGGTTTCTTTCCCCAGACTCTGTTCAGCGTCCAAAAACACAACGTACCTTGCTCGAATTCCTGACGGATTTCGTCAACAACCAACTTTGCTTGCGCCTCTGTTCTCATCTCTTCCATCTTGCCGCTTGCAACCATACCGAGGAAAGTCTGGTACGCCAGCCGCAGCATGGACTCTTTGGTGCCTACATCTAGCTTCTCGTACGGCGAGGTATGGTAATCTTTCGCCGTTAGGTCAATGAATCCGGCGTCCTCTAAGTGTTTTGGTAACGTTGCTGGCATCCTATGAGCAAGTCAGTACACTCTGTCAAGGTATCAGCTATATAGGACGCGAGGTTAGTACCTGAGATCCATGCCGTTAGCATTACAAAAGCTCCAGCTCAGCTTGGCGTACTTCATCCAGCCCGGGGTGATAGGAAGAACCCTAAACTCAAAAGGTCCCGAATCTTCCCATAGGATCCAACCTCCTGGTCGCAGTAAGGTCATGACTAGCACACTTAGAGTCAGCTATCGCCATTTCGAGTGTGATTTATGGGGGTTGCCTAAAATTATAGACCTTGTCTTCGCCAAAAAGGAGAGCTTGTGCTCTGAAGGTCGCCAAAACAAGAAGATAGTGACTCCGAGAATTACTCACGATTGCGAGCTACGGGGACCCAGTCTTCCTTCCTCAGTATGGACACCAGAAAGCGAGCGTGTACAAGATCAAATTTTCCTAGAAGTTGGGATGGAAATGGACTAAACACATCTCCGTACTGCAGTTGAACGTGTGAAGGCAGGTTCGTTGCGAACTTAGACGTGTCTATATCGAAACCTCGTATTTGAGCATCAGGCAGTTCTTCGGCAACGGAGACTGCCCAGACGCCTGTTCCCGTGCACACATCGGCAATTGCGGGCGAGGGCTTTGATTCTAGCTCTTCCTTGATCTCATCTGGCAACAGTGTGTTGCCCACCAGAGGCATCACCATTTCATGATGGCTCCAATCAAGTCGACCGGCTTCCCATCCTTCTTCACCGTTGTTTAGGTAGTAGATGCTCATTTCGCGAGACAATTGAAGAGATAAGTGTGATACTACTGTACTGAATGTGGAGGATGAGGAGGAGGAGGAGGGGCAGGCCTTCGTGTTATGATCCCTTGTTTAAATAATCCCGGCTTCTCCCCGCAACAACCCTCTATTATCGCAGTTCTCGTCCTAGTTTTCGGTGGCACAGCTCGTCGTCCTACTATCGGTGGCACAGTTATGCTGGCGACCTTTTCCTAATGAACTCATGCATGTTATACGCGAATCGCAGATTGCCACTACCATCATGGGCAAGAGACTCTGCTTCGGTTGCCAACATAGCCTATATACCCGACGCTCTAGACTTTTTTTTCTTCAATTTAGACCAGTTAGCTCTAATACTACATTGCGCTGCGGACTTGGAGATGCAAATCGTTAATGGATCCCAAGTCAGGCGGACACTTCCCGACACGAGTCAATCACAATGTATCACAAGATTCCAATCCTACAGCTAGACTAGGGGCGGGACTGGGGACCTCCAAGTTGGAACCCTGGATCTATCACATGTGGACTTAACTCGGGGATTTGCAAGTATCGGGCCGATAGCCAATTGGAACTTTGAGAACATCTACCGATATGCAATAATCGTATGGCCGCTCTAGTGTAGGTAGGTAGGTAACCGCCCAAACCAACACCAGCAAGGCATGATCACCATTACATCACCAACAATAGCCGTCATGTCAGCAGAGCCGCCTGATCATCTTATTATTGTTTGCTGCCACGCGATCTGGCTCGGTGGGGCCACCCAGGGCGTCGGCGAAGGGGAGTGGCTAATTGCTGATTTCCAAGCCGAGGAAACACCAACTTTCATTGAACATATCAAAGCCGGGCTGCGTGAGCTCAGGGATAACGACAGTTCAGTGTTAATGTTTTCAGGGTTAGTTGCCGGTATTTCCCTTCAATCGAACGTCATACATACTTCTGTACATACCCCGGCCAATGAAGCTTGACATGGCCTGAGCACGATCCAGAAAATGGAAGCATCCATGTTCCTACTATTTGTCATTGTCGCGTTTATGTACACTCGCGAGGCCAATCCTCTGCTGACATACACCGCCACCGAACTAGCGGCCCTACACGCAAAGAAACGCGGTCATCTGAAGCAAGCAGTTATGCCAATCTAGCCGCCGCCAATTCCTACTTTTGTATTTTCCCGGAAGGCAGCGCATCCACCAGGATATTCAGTGAAGAACGAGCGCTAGATTCATATTCAAACGTGCTTTTCTGTATCGTCCGATTCTGGGAAATCTATGGGACTTGGCCAACGGAGCTGACCATTGTCAGCCATGCCTTCAAGCGTGAGCGCCTAGTTGACTGCCATTGCGGAGCTATACGTTTTCCCTTGAGCCACGTGAACTTTGTTGGGTCCGATCCACCGGGTATGACGGACGGCTCCAACAAGGCTGCAATACCCGGGGTCGTGGAAGCTATTACCCAATGGAAAGATGACCCCCATGGGAGAGGGAATGCTTTGTCTTCTAAGCGGATGCAGCGAAACCCGTGGGGTATTTTGCAGACTATCTTCCTGACTGAGGAAGATCGTAGCCGTAGCGGCGTTCGCTCTTATATTTCGGAAGACGGACATGAGTTTCTCATAGATGGCGTTCCTCAACCGTGGTCAGATGGCTTCATGCCCGCCACTAACGGGGTCTAGCCTTGAGAAAGCAGCTACCTAGATCTTCGGCGACGCTATTTGACCAGAAACATCTAAAGAACCTACTGTATCTAGAACAAATCGGACAGCAGCCTGGCGCATCTCGACGGTAAATTCATGACCAACCCCCGGGTAGACATTATCCTCAACATAGACACTGCCATCTTTATACCACCCACTACTAGCGTTTTTGAAGAATTCCAAAAACTGCTGACCGGCGTTGTATGGTACCAGCTTGTCGGCACCACCAGAGAGGACCTGGAATCTCTTGCCTCGGACAGTCGAATCTAATATTGCTCGTAACCTGTCCTGCTCAGAGGTGGAAGGTTGGGTGGAGATCTCTCCCGTGCTAAAAAGAATGGCTTTCGGATCATATTTCTTGCAGGCTTCGATGAGAGCTCTGGGAAAGTCCTTGCTGCCCAAGAATGAGACGCCGCTGTCAACAGTAAATGTCTGTAACTTGGAAAGTCTTGCGCGGTCTTGTATCAGGTCTGAGAACAAGACGGTCATTATCAGTGAATAGCTCTCAGGCATTTTATATTTCCATGATGCTCCTTCTTTCCCCGTATTGTGGGTGTCGTGGCACTTACTCATATAGTCGGGAGATCCGATGACGACGACGCCGCCTGTTACCCTGGGGTCTGCGAATAGCAACTGCCACGCACTATGACCACCTAAACTCACGCCGAGCACCAAGTTAGAATCGATATGTCTGTTTTCCCCACTAGGCGAAGCCCCCAGCCCATCCCCAGCTTCGAACAGATACCCCCCGAGTACATCGAGCAGATGCGTGGTGTCCAGAACCGTGCCGGAGACGATCCCAAACATATCCTGGGCATGGGTAGCATTCCCCTGTCGCCACGCCTCGTTCGCGACTTCGCTCACGAGCCTTGAGCCGTGATTGCGCTAATTGAGTTAGTAATGTCCGCTTCTGGCAAGGACCACGCGGGGTTTCGGGGAGCTTGCAGGGGTGGCGAGACTAGAACGGGCCCGTTAAGGCAATCCGTGTCTGTGAGACATGCTGAAAGGGGGAATGGAGGACGTCAGCTACTAACTAACCTGGTCGAACGCCACGGCGATCAAACCCCTCGTGGACGCAGAGACGGGAGAGGACGACGCGCTGAACGCCGACACCATCTCGTTCGCGACGTAGGCCATGTCCTCCTTCCTGCGCAGCCGCGGGTGGTGTAGCCACAGGCACGATATCGACGTCGCGGTCGCCGGCAGCTCTGCGAGCCCGTAGATGTCCACCTGCAGCCCCGCGATCGGCAGCGTTGTCTTCGAGACGGCGGGCGCTTGCGTCGAGGGCGCGACCATGGGGTTGTTTGTTGCTGCCATGGTGCGGAACCGGGCGGTCTGTTCGATGACGCCGCGTTCGATCGGCTAGAGAAATCGGTGCCGCCTTCGATGTCGCTTGGGAGTTGGTTGATGTTTGGCGTGTGCTTGACTTTTGCTCTTGGGTAACCTCGGCGCAAGCCCAAGTAGCATATGGTGGGGTACTATAAGTATTCCAACCCGTCCCACATGACGTGGCGTTGCATACGTACACTACATTTGCTCGTTCTTTGACTCTGGACGAACGACTATGTAATTATTTAGCTGCACATGTTTCACAAGCAATTTAAGAGTCTACCTAGGTACTCGGCATCTTAAACCACAGTTGTTCTCTTTCACCGTCCGAAGACCCCATCCATAGCTACACATTCCGACCCACAAGCAATACGGTATGTAGCACTTTAACAGAATTGGGGCACTGTACGGATAGATCCGAAGCTCCACAATCGGCGTGGCCATTTCCATTAGGTACTGTGAAGAAACACAGTTCGATGGCAAACTTAATCAGTCGTTGAAGTTCTCAATTGAGAAGCTACACGTTTCATGGGCAATGTATGATTTCCTTTATTAATTGAATTCGTGGATAATCGGCCCTACTTCTCATCTCTGCGGATGTCATCTCATAGAGTACACTCAGTGAGCGCCGGGATTATCTCGGGCGTTGACGTCATTTTACGTTGTTTGGTCGAAAGATATCCTGGGTGAGTTCCTACCGATTATCATCATACTGAACAGAACAGAGACTTTTGGATATTTGGAAAGCACATTGTGAGCATCTCTCCTATCCATGAATGAGCATGGTAATTTTCAAAGAAGCTTACGAATTGATGCCAGGGTACAAAACTGCATTCCTCACCTAACATCCGGTTTATAATTTATAGGCAACCCATTTATCAATGCGCGACCGGGGGTTCCGGAACCGATGCTCCTGGTCACCCCATGATGAAATTCATTTTCTACTTGAGCGCCAAGAGAAATTGGGCATTGACCAGCCTTGGGGTTTTAGCTAGGACGAAGTCCTATATTGTTTTATCTAGGACGATTGCTCGTCCGATATCAATATGAAGAAATCTACCAGCACCCCAACCATAGCCTACGGTACGTCGCATTGAGCAGTTACGAAGCCGCATCGCTACAGCGCGGCGCGCATGGTCCGGGTGCTGAGCCATTGCTGCCTTGGTAGCTTATAAAGAGACAAAAACTGCCATGTGTATTTTAAGGGGTGCACCACTCCTGCGGCTGTATGCCATTAAGACCGGGGTGGCTTGCAAGGTCCTTGCTTCACGACATATATATACTCCCTGTCAGAACGTGCATCAATTCCACAGTAAGTGTTTCTTGAATGATGCGCTGGCCCAATAAGGTATTTCGTCTGTTCGCCTGTTTTTGTTTTTCGATGTTTGCTATGGGTGAGGCAACCAGAGTTGCATTTCGCTCTTAGTCTAGAGGGCATTGACCCCGGTACTGACCAGCAATAGTACGCCATCTAAACGCAGGCTATCGACGAACCTTGTTGGCAAACTCATTATAAAGCATGTCCCGTAGCCCATGCCAATTGACACGGTCAACCGTTCTTCACCCGCACATCACAAAGCCAGACGAACGCCAATTCGTATCAACTCTCGTTAATTATAGCACTAAAACTCGGTGTCATCTAATACGCTCTTTTTCCTGTACTTCCGGCTTACGATGAAACTCCTCAATACAACTACCCTACAGCTCAAAGACTTTATCGATGACTATCACCGCCCACCGTATGCTATTTTGTCACATACTTGGGGGGAAGAAGAGGTTCTCTACGAAGACATAATCAAGACTGTCGACGACTGGCGTCATAGACAAGGCGCAAGCAAAATTTTGGGAAGCTGTAAGGTTGCTAGATCAGAACGATATGGGTACGACTGGATTTGGATCGACACCTGCTGTATCGAGAAGAAAAGCAGTGCGGAATTATCCGAGGCGATTAATTCCATGTTTAAATGGTATGCGTGTTCAGAGATATGCATAGCTTACTTGGCAGACGTACGGATAGACAGAGAACCCCTTTCCAGAAGCCGATGGTTTGAACGTGGCTGGACATTGCAAGAACTCATTGCACCAGACAACCTAGATTTCTGGGATCAGGACTGGAACTTTATCGCTGGAAGATCCGAGATCGCCGGCCAGATAGCTGAAATCACCGATATAGATTGTTGGCTTCTTCAATCAAACTTGCCATACCAGGTCGTATAACCGAACAAAGAAGTAGGTGGAGTTCAGATGCTAATATATTAGTGCAGGATCTATTACGTGTATACTCAATTGCTCGGATAATGTCTTGGGCGTCCCGTCGACGCACGACTCGAGCAGAGGATATTGCGTACTGCCTGTTAGGACTTTTCAACGTCAGTATGCCGTTATTATATGGAGAGGGCGGGGACGAAGCTTTTTTCCGGCTACAAATGGCAATCGTCGAAAAGTCTGACGACCAGTCAATTCTAGCATGGGACAGAGATTATGGACCTATGGGAAACTCGCCAACCTTTGCAAGGAGCCCAGAATTCTTTCGAAACTGTGGCATGATCCAGCTGCCTTACGTATCCCGATATATTTCAAAGGCGGAGAAGCCCACTACACACACCTCCATCACGGTAACACGAGGCGATATCACACTAAATCTGATGGTCTGCCCGTGTCGGCAGTTGTCAAATTGGCTATACCATAACGACGGGACGGAATTTTTCTTCGGCGTTCTCGACTGTGGACTGAAGGGTTACCATCAGCTAGCCCGACCAGCGTTATTGCTAGAAAGAGTTTCGGAAACTGATGAATTTGTTCGAGCGGATATACAGTTATATGTACTCTCACCCGACTCGTCCCCCTTTGTACCTCCTCTTCAGCAGCATGACCGCGAATTGCCACTGCGTCAGTACGAAGCTTGCGTCGATTATTGGCAATTTCGGAGAGTTTCCCTCCCTGCAAGACGTAAGCCATCCACGCATGGTCTGGAAACTCGTCTCCCACATTTGGATGTCGGAGATATCTTGGATCATGATTTGGAAAAATGCTCAGTTACACGCCATTATCGTGTTTGCTACTATGTGCCGAATCAAACAATCGACCGGCCTGGAGGCGTAGTGTCTCTGCGGAAACCTGGTTACGAGCGAGTGTTTGTCTTTTGGGAACCCGCCAGGTTTTTTGGAAAGTACCTATCTGTTGTGCTGTCAGAGACCCAACTTCGGATGATCGCGGGGGGTAGTTCTATGAGGAATATGCTGATTGACAAAGATTTGGAGGACAACTTTATCTTCCTGGGTGAGCCTACGATGAAGAGGCTAACCTCTAATGATTTTACATCAAGCACTACAATCTGCTCTGGTCTCGAGAAGCGCAATGTCACAGCGACAATTATAACTAGGGAATTCCTGGGAGGGTCGGCGCCAGAGTTGAGGATTGAAGTCACGCCGCTGGACTCGGGTGTATGATCCTTCGAGATATTCTTTCCGCTCAATTTCACAATCGACCCGGTGAGATGACAACATAAATTCCGGGAATACTGGCCGAGGAACATATTGAAAACCAGATCATCAGCTATTTCGAGGCTCATGTAATCAAGGCAGTTTCCCAGCCCTTCGAGAGAGTAGTTCGAGAGAAGTTGGACTGGAAATAATTTCAGGAAAACACTTCAAAATGGGTTTCCAAACAGATGAACAATGATACTTGATCCTTTAATGCAACAACATAATCACAGGGTGACGGCGTATAAGCTCATTCGTTCTCTTAAGTTATCACCATGGAAGAACCTCATTCATTACAAATCTTTCGAGTGTTAGCCTAGGGTCGTTTGTTCGAGTTTTGTCGACGACTAATTAGTTAACTCGATTAAATACTTGAGGCTCAAATCGGCTTTAGGGATGAGAATCCCCATGGTGGCCCTTGTTTACGGCATCGAGTTTGTGGACTGAGTGTGACTTAAACAAATGGTGGAGTTCTCACGGGGGACAAATAATGCAGCCCCATCTGTATAAAAAGATAAATCAAAACAATTAAAAAATATGTAAAATAAAGAATAAATAAATAATCTAATACTTTTAAACAGCGAACATTTTTAAAGAATAAATAAATGAAAATTAGCAGTGACGAATGTGTTTGGACTCATGTCCTAAACGTTTATTTCAATTAGCTCTTAGCTATAAAGACGAAGAGTTACGGGCTGGCTGGCTGACTCTAATAGGTGGCCCCTGCGGGGCCTACCTTTGGTTATATGATTAGCTACTTATGTATATAAGAATATTTACCTATATAATTTCTATTGTAAATATTTTATTTTTTTTTTATTTTTTGATTAATATATAAATAAGACCTTAATTAAGAGCTTTATTTTTATAAAGGATATTAAACGTAATAATTAAAGGATTATTTATACTTGATTTTAATATTTTAATTTATTTTAATTTATATTTTAATTTTATATACTACTGTTTATTTTATAGCTAGTTAACTGGAAGAACTTAATATTTTTATTTAATTTTATTTTAATTTTTAATAAAATTAACGCTAAAGCGAAGATTTTTAATATAGTACTATTATTAATATAGTATATTTAAATAATATATTTTTTACAGCGGTTATAGCGCGTAAAACCGTATATAAAAAAGTTGCTTTTAATTTAAATAATTTAATTAATTTGTTTTTATATAATAAATATAATTTTCCCGAAGGAAAGTTTTAACAACGATTTTTTATAGGCCTAGTATTTTTATTAAATAGTTTTTAAACTACGGGTTAATAAAAAGAAAAAAAAAACAAAGAATTTTATAATACGCTTAAAAAGCTTGTTTTTATTTATAATAAATATAAGCGTAACTATAATTAAAATAAAAAGTTTTAAAAAACTTATAATATAATTACTTTAAATATATTTAAAAAAATAATATAAAAAAAAATTAAAAAACTTATTATTTTAAATATACGTTTAAATAAACTTATTTTTTATTTTAAAACTATTATAAATATCGGAAAAAACGTTTTTAATAAATTTAATAGTTTAATAAATTAAAAAATTTTTAATAATATTTATAATACGGACCGTAAAGTTTTATTTTATAAAATAAAAGCTTAAGCTTTATTAGTTTATAGATTTAACGTAATATTTTAAAATTTTTATTAATATAGCTTAAATTAAACTATTAATATTAATAATTTTATAAATACTATTAAACAGGTATATATTAAGGAATAAAAATATATTTAACTATTAAAAAAATAATAAAAAATTTTCGGAAAATAAATTATTAAACTATAAGCTAAAATAAAATAAAAAAAATAAAAATTAATTAAAAAGTAGTAAAAGCTAAACAAGTTTAACTAGCTTATTATTAATTTAATGTTTTAAAACTGTAGGGTTATATTTTTTATAATAGCTAATAGTAAAAGCCGATTAAAAAAGTTAGCGAAGGTTAATATTATTATTTTTTATAATAATTTAGCGCTAAATAAGGTTATTTTTAAAGTTTAATATTATACTTAAATTAACTAACTAAAAAATAATAATAATTAGTTTATTAATAACGTTGTTAAAATAATAAATATAAAATTTTATTTAAATAAAATAGCAGTTAATAATTTGCTGCTATATTTAAAAGAAATTTATTTTAAAAAGTTTATAATATTTATAGCTATAATAAAATACTTAGAAAAACAGTATATAAACTTTAATAAAAAAGAAAAAAGCTGTTAAAAATAAAATAAAATAAAACTGGATTTTTTTGCTAATTTTTAAGCTTTTAAAAATAAGTTTATTCGATTTATAGGTAAATATATATTAGCTAAAGATTTATAAAAAAAAAAGTTTTATATATAGTTTTTTATTTAATTAAAAAATTTAATAATAAATAAATATTTTAATAAAATTTATAATTTTAAAACTTTAGTTTTATATGTTAAATAAACCGTTTATAACTTAAAAAAATTATATATTAAAAATAAACGCTAATAAACGTTAATAACTAATAAAAATTAAAATAATAGTTATAGTAGTTAAAAATAAAATAAAAATAATAAGTTTTAAGTAAGCGGTTTAAGTATAAGTATATTAGCTAATAGGTTTTTTAGCTAAAATAAAATATATATTTAACTTAATTTTAATAAAATAAAACGTTTTTTTAAAAAAAGTAAATATTTTAACTATTAAAAATATAGTTATTAAAGCAAGGACTGTTTTAATAAAGCTAAGCTTGTTAAAATAACGGACTAAAATATTTATTTTATTGTTTTATATATTTATTATAATAATAGTAGTAATAATATTAATAAAAAAAAGTTAGTTCTAATTAACTTAGGAAAAACTTAACCCTAAAAACTATAGATTTTTTTTTTAAAAACTTGTTAATAAATATAAAAATTAATAATATAAAAGATTTTTTAATTTTATTCCTAAAGGAAAAACTATTCTTTATATTATATATTTTAGTATTAAATAAATAAATATTAACTATATATAAATACTTTATTAATATAAAAATAAATAAATATTTTTTTATAAATATTAATATAGCTACGGTTATAAATTATTTTTACGAACAAGCTATTTTAAAATATAATTTTAAATTATAATAAAATATTAACTAAGCTTTATTAGTAAATTTTAAGTTTTAAAGCTAAATATTTAAAAATATATTTTTAATTATAATATAAATAAAATATAAGCTTATTATTAAAAAATTTTTTTATAAAACATATAATATATTGTTTAATACGTGTTAGCGGAATTATATTTTTTTATTAAATTTTTTATTATTTAAACTTAAAAATAGCGTAAAAAAAATTAATAAATATAAGGCGTATAAACGTTATTTTAAATATATTATTAATTTTATTAAACTAAGCGTAATTTTAACTTTTTTATATAAAACAAAAAAACTTATTATATTAATAATAAAGCTTATATTAACGGAAGTAACGCGCTTTTTTTAACCTTTTTAACTATTAAAACGTGTTAAATAAGTAAATTAATAATAAAAAAAGTTAAAAAAAATAAACTAATAATTAATAATAAAAAATATATTATTTTTAGCTAACCTTTAAAAAAAAACGTTTATACCCTTACTAAAAAAAAAATAAAAATATAATACGTAAAGCTTATACTAGTTATAAAAAAATATTATAAAATAATATAAATATTATTTAATTGCTAATATTATAACTATTAATATAATATTTTTTTTATACGCGGCGCGGCAATATAAAATACTAGTTTATATTATAAATATAAACAAGCTTAATATTATTATTTAATATAAGTAAAAAAATAAAATATTCTTTAATAAAAAAAATAAAAAACTAAAATAAAAAGCATAAAAGCTAGTATTAAAAAAGTACTACTTATTACTAAAAATGTTTAATAAAATAGATTTAAATATTTTATTTTTTAACCAGTTTATAAACTACTAAATTAAGTTTTTATTTAAAAAAATATAAAAAAACATTTTAAATAACTTATTATACTATATATTATTAAATAAATTAAAAGTTATATAAAAATATATTATAAATAATTTAAAAAAAAAGTTTATATAGTTAAGTAGCGTATTTTTTGCTACGCTTGTTTTATTTATTTTTAAACTTAATAAAAGTTTATAATTTTATATAAATTATTAAAAAATTAATATATTAATAAAAAAAAACCGTTATTTTATATTATTAATAAATAAAACGCTAGTTTATATTATTAAAGTATAGATTTTTATAAAAATTAATATATAGTAAGCTTTTTATAAAATTTATATATATTTTAATAATAAAAGTTTTATTATTTTTAAAACTAAATATAAATTATTTAAATATAAAGTGTTATTATTTAAGCTATTTAATAAACCAGTAACTTTTTAAAAGTATATTAATAATATATTATTTAATTATTTAAATAATTTTTATAACGTATATATTAATAATATTTTTATTTTTTTTAATAATTTAAAAAAATATAAAATTTATATAAAAAAAGTGCTGGAATAACTATAAAAAACAAGCTTTTAAGCTAATATAAAAAAATATAAATTTTATATAATAAAAATAAAATATTTAAATTTTATTATAAAATATAATAAAATTAAAGTTAATTTTAATAAAATAATTATTATATAAAACTAAATAATATTAATTTTTATAAAAAAAATATAATTTTTTATTAGTTTTTATAACTTTTATTAATATTTTATTTTAAAATATAGCTATATAACAAAGCCTTTGTTTTAAGCGATTAAAAAAAATACTATATTTAAATAAATAAAAATATATTAAAAAACGTTTAACAAGCTAAAAAAACAACTAATTAGTACTTTTGTTTTAATATATTTTAATTATAATAAAAAAATATAAGTTAAAATAAATATATTTAATAAAGTTGCTGTTAAATATTTATTTTAATAAGGGGATAATAGCTAGTAGTATTTAATAATATTTTATTTTAAAACGTTATATAACATTAAACTAAATTATAATATTTATAATAAAAAAATACTAGCAGTAATAAAAGCTTTAAAATATTAAAAACCGAAACTAATTAATATATAAAAAAAGCAGCTATTTTTAATTATTATTAACTATAAAACGTTAAAATATTTTAGTATAAAATAAAGGTTAAACTTTTATTAAGCAGAATAGTTTAAATTTATAGCGTAGTATAACTTTTTAATTATTTATTATTTTAGGATAAAAAATATAGTAGTAAATATTATATCGAAAAAATAAAAAAACTTTTAAACTTAAAAAAATAAGTTAAAAAGTTAGCGCTATATAATATTATTTTAAGTAATAAATAAGCCGGGTTTTTTTTTTACTAGTAAAATTTTAACGATTTATAGTTTTAATATATTATTAAAAATTAACGCTTTATTAAAAGGAGTACTATTAATAAATAAAGTTTTTTAATAAAACTAATAGTTTTTAAAGCTAAAGTTTTATAAAGTTAAAGTTTAAAAAAGCTAAAACGAGGACTAGGTTTTAAACAAAAGATTAGTAACGTATAAAAAACGTTTAATAATACTAAAAATAAACTATTTATATACTTGAATTATAAAAAAAGTATATAGTTAAATAACTATAGCTTATTTAGGCCAGGGCAGGACTTAATAGCTTATAGCCGCTTAGTACTAATAGCTAAGCTTAGCTGTAAAGTATAACTAGTATATATTTAACTATTTTATATATTAACCGGCTAAAGTTTTTTAAGATCGAACTTTAGGATTATTATAGCTAATATTAATCCTATTATATTTTTTAAAATATTTAATTATAAATTTTAAAAAAATAGCTATTAATAAAAAATATAAAAACTTAATATTTATTATTATAAATTAACTAAATAAACTTTTATAGTTAATATTTTATAATAAATTAATAACTATTTAAAACGCTACTTAATTATACTATAAAAGCTTTTTTTACGTTTATAAATTATTAAAAAAAATTAATTCTAACTAAAAATTATAATTTATTTCAGTTTTTATAAATAAGCTAATAAAAATACTTAATATTAAATAAAAATTATTTTTTTCGGGATATTATAAATTAATAAAATAAGCTAAAATTATAATTAAGTATTTTAATTAAAAGTTATAATTATTTTATAACTATTATTAAAATAATTAAACTAAAGCGTTGCTAGTAATAAATTTTATAGCAGCTTTATTGCTATATAAGTCTATAGGTTTTTAATTTTATAAAATTTTATTTAGTTTTTTAATATTTATATACTATAACTAGCTAAGCTATACTACGAACGTTTTAAGTTACTAGTTAAAAAGTAATTAATTTATAAAGAAATATAAAAAATAGCTTAAACTATTAAAAAATATATAAAAATAACGCGAACTATTTTAAAATAAACCTAAAATAAAATAATTTAAAAAAAAAACTAATATTAATAAAAACTTAATTTTAATATTAACAATTATATATTTATTATAAAAAAACGTTAAACCTAAGCTACTAATAAATTTTTTAATAAGCTGGACTATTTAATAACTTAATAATATTTTAAAATAGCTGAATAAATAACGTTTATAACTTTTTGTTTTAAAATGTTTTTAAATTAACGTATTTTTAACTTTTATTATATTAATTATTTATAAAAATATTTAAATAATTTATTACTAAAATAAAAAGTTAAATATTTTAAAAGCAAATTTATATTTTTAAATACTAACAAATTTAAATAAAAAGTTAAATATATATAAACTTTTTATATATATTATAAAAAAATATTATAATATTAAATTAACTAAAAAAGCTAAAAATTTAATAAATAATAATATTTTATAAGTAATTTTAAAAATTTTCTAAAATTATTATTTATATTTTATTATAATAACCTTAAATCCGTAAAACTACTAAAAAAATTAAAAGAGTGGTTAAAAGCTGCTAAAAAAAATAAGTTCGAGAACATATATTTAAACAATAATATACTAAAAAAAGCGCTTAAAAAAAAAATATTTTATTAATTAAAAAAATAAAAAATAAAGGGCTAAATAAAAAGCAGTATTAAAAAAGCAATATTTATTAAGTTATAAAAATATTTTAAAATATTTTTATAAAATAAAGGCCCGTAGTATAATAGCTAAAGAGTAAATACTTAAGGTAATTTTTTTTTTTACTAGAAAATAACTTTTTTATAAGTACTAGGTTTAAATTTTAAGGCAAGATTTTTTTAAAAAAAGGGGTAGTTATAAGCTAGCTGGCTAACTTTAATAAATAGCTTTTACAGGGCCTACTTTTAGTTATATAATTAGCTACCTATATATACAAGAATATTTATTTATATAATTTTTACTATAAATATTTTTATTTTTTTTTATTTTTTAATTAATATATAAATGGGACCTTAACTAGGAGCTTTGCCTCTGTAAAGGACACCAAACGTGACACGAAGTATTTTTCTTTTTCTAACACTATCGCGTATTAGTTCAAAGCATGTACGTGCTGCATAGGGCCTCGCGAGCGGCAGGTATCTTTATTACGAAACCTCGAGCACCGGAGCCCATAGCCTTCGTAGCGACCAATTATCGCCGACCCATTTCCTAAATGCTGTTGCACCCTTACACCTGTGATGTTGATGCTGAGTCCATCCATCGATATAGACCTGGTGGCTATCATCCTGTTAGTCTTAGTGACCAGCTGAAAAGTGGAAGATACAAAATCTTTCATAAAGTTGGATGGGATGGTTACTCAACTACTTGGGCTGCTCGTGACCAGGTGTAAGCAAAACCCCATCGATAGGTTGCTGTCAAAATTTCCGTGTCAGAAACGCAAAGCAGTCATGAGACACAGCTCTTACGATTGATTTCACCCGTCCCGAGTGATGCGCACACTGGCCGAGGACACATCGTTCAACTTCTCGACAGTTTTTACATTGACAGCCCCAACGGAAAACATCAATGTCTTGTTCTGGAACTGTTAGGACCCAGTGTTCCAGACATTGTAGACTTTTACTGCCGAGATGAAAGACTCGCTGCGCAAGTGGCCAAATCTATTGCACATCAGGCCTTGGTTGGCGTAGATTTTCTCGCACAGCTGAATGTCTGCCACGGAGATAGTTTAACGAAAGTCAGCAATTATTTCCACACCTGGGAGACTGATGCCGCTTCTCAAGATATCCACGCACGAAATATAGCATTGGCAGTGCCGAACGTCGACTTGGTAAACGAGCAAGAACTCGTAAACACTCTCGGGCGGCCTGAAATCGGTTTAGTGAAGCGAACTGACGGTTCTGTGCCGGAAATTCATGTGCCACCTTACATTGTGCGACCTACTACATTCAAGGCAAAAGACGTCCTCCAGTGTTTAAGGGATCCTTTTGTCAAAATCATCGATTTTGGGGAGTCTTTCCCTCCTAATTAAGCCCCTGCTACGCTATACACTCCCCTCGTAGTACGGGCCCCGGAAGTCTTATTTGATGATCTGATCGATCGTCGTGTCGATTTGTGGAGCTTGAGTTGCTTGGTAAGTTATTGTCATTCGGCCAACAATTTACGTACGTACTGATGAGAACGTACAGTTTTTCGAGTTGTTCACCTGTCAGCCTCCTTTTGATAGCATTATGATCACCCCTACTAGTTTGGATTCACAAATGATACAGTTTTCCACCGACAAACTGCCGGACCGCTGGGAGGAGAAATAGTAGAATACGAAGAAAAAACTACCTGATAATGACAGCCTGCCTCGTACGCTTCAAGAGACGGCTGTTAAAATTTGAGCCGTCGTTGAGATCTACGGCGAAGGATATAGCGAATGATCCATGGTTTCGGTAATTGATACAGAGTGCCCACGGCGCCATTTGGAGAAGAAAGCATATGGGATTCTCATCACGGCAATTAAAAGCAGATAGGAATCAGTATCGTCGCAACCACCCCAACGCACCTCAACCACGCCTCTTCGTTGGGTTGGGTTGAGGTGGATTGAATAGGTTAATGTGTTTTAGTACAAGGCGATACTTAGCACAGGTCACTAGCAGCCTGCTCATTGAAGTTTTCTCTAGTCCATCTTGCCTTGTATGCATATTTATGCCTTTTCCATGCCAATCTTCTCAAGATACTGGCTCGCGACATCGACCAGGGCAGTCTCAAAGATTTTGAATTTCCTACCGAGCAACCTCTCGGTGTCGCTCGAGTCGTAATTGACGGGCAGTGGAGAGATTTTGCCCCTCTTGAATACGCCCGCGGCAATAGCCTTGGGAAATGCCTTCTCAACGTGATCGAAAATGGTACTGTAATCCACCTTAGTTGCAATACCAAAATCCTTAGGTCCCTCTGCTGGAGGATCTAAGAACGCTACCCTCAAGTGGACATCCGCCAAATCACCGATGTGGGCAAAACCGTCCAGCACAGGAAACGGTGGCTCACCCCCCATCATTCCCATCATGAGGAAGTTGTTAGAACTGTTCTGCGTCTGCATCATGGTGGCGTCGAGTGCAAGTTCGTTCCGACCGAAGACGTACCCAGGTACCACGTGGGAAACGGTGAAGTGGGGATAACAAGTCCTGACGAACTCGTCGGAGTTATGCAGTTCAACTTGCTTTCCCAGCACGTACGCTTCATAGACATTGTCAAAAGTCGTAGGGACCGGATCCGGCAGAGGGACACGAGCAGAAGCAGAAACGGGCGTCGTCGGTGGAAGGCCAAGGGGTAAGTTGCTCACGATCGACGAGGTAATGACCACCCGCCGCACGCTGCGTGTCTTGAGCGCCGAGGCCAGCAGACCCGACGAGATCTTTAGGGTAGGCTGGAACACTTCGGTGGTTGGATCGTAGGCCGGATTCGGTACAGGCGAGCCAGCATGGATGACGTGCGTGACACCTTGCAGTGCAATATCAAAGGCGCCGTCAACCGTTAGATCGGGGATAACCACCGAGGAGAGGCGGTTGCCAGGCGCCAATTTCTTAACCGCAGGGTTCGAGACAACCATAACGGCTTTCTCTTCAGACCGCACAGTATAACGCACAGTGTGACCAGCTTCCAAGGCAGCAAGTAGGATGCGGAAACCGATCAGGCCAGTGGCCCCTGTGATGAGAATCACCGCAGTCATCGCGTTGAATATTATCCTCAAGAGGCGGCTAGGGGTGACAAGCTCCTCACAGAGGTATCTCTAGTTTTATCTTCACAAGCTGTGACTGTCCTGGACTTGTGATGGTGAAATGTACAAAACAGTATGTGACTGTTCCGGATGCTTCGGCTCTCTGCAAATTACTTAAAGATTTTGATGAATAACAAGCCTATTATTTATATATGCAGCTAGCTAATAGTCACATTCAAGTAGTTTATAAATGGGCATACTATTCTACTTGTAGGTAGCGTCTCTTGGAGGTGCCTTGGCATGTGTGGGGGATGGAGTAAAGAAATGCGAGGGTATTATATCTATAGTTCTATATTATCCTCCGCAATCTCAGTGTTAGCTCTTCATGGCGCGGGGATCAGGAAGACTGAGTCTTCCGGGTTTCAACTCTAAACGAGGTAGGTTTCATTAGACTGGAAACACCCGACATGCTGAGTGGCAGCCCGCGTTCCCAGCGCTGTGAAATTGAAGACGAGAAGTAACCAGGATGCTATCCGGCTGGTATATTATTAGAAAGCTTTGCTTTCTTAGAATTCTATAAAATAGAATTTTAAGAAAGCGGAGCTTAAAAAGTTTATATTAAAAACCCTTAAACTTTATATTTATTTATAACGCTTTAATTAGTTAAAAAAATATCTGCAGCTTTTTTATTAACTAGTTTTTTAAAAAAAAATTAACTATAACTTTAAATATAAAATTTATAGCTTATATACTCGAGCTTTTAAAGCTTAATATATAATATATAAAGCTGCTAAAAAACTTTAGAACGTTTAAAAAAGCTGCTTAAAAAAAGCTGCCGAAAAAGCTGCTAAAAGCGAAAAAGTTGTCCGCTAGAAACGAAAAAAGGTTTTAAAAGGTTTCCCTTTAATAATTAAAATTTTAAAGCTTAAAATCTATTAAAAAATTTAAAAAAAAATAATAAATATATTTATTTATTAGCTAAAGCTTTTAAGTATATAAAATAAATAATAAATATAATATTTTAATATATTATAAAATATTAAAATATAATATTTTTATATAAATATAATAAATAAATAAATTTAATTAAATTATTTTAAATTAAGTAGTTAAGCTAAGCTTATTTTTTAATATATATTATTATTAATTTTTAAAGTTTATAAATAAATACATTTAATAAAGTTTTTTTTTTTAAAACTAAAATAAAATAAACTTAAATTAATTTAGTTTAATAATTAATTAATATTTATTTTATTAATTATTTAAAATTATATAGTTTAATTTGTTTAGTTTTTTTATAACTATTTTAAAATAATTAGTTTTAAAACTTATTTTATATATTAAAATTAATTATTAATTATTATATGTTTAATAAATTAGTTTAAAACTTTAATTATAGTTTTTATATTTATATTTATAGCTATAGCTAGTTTTTTTTTTTTTAATTTTTTTAGTTTGTTTTATTATAAGCTACCTGTTAATTTTTTTAATTAAGCTATAAAAAGCTAAACTATTTTTTGCTGTATATATTATTAATAAAAGCTATTTTAATAATTTATTATTAAATATAAAAATTTAAAAGTTATAATATGTTTTAATTATTATAAAGGTTAAAATATAATAAATAATATTAATTTTTTTATTATGTATTTATATTAATTAATATTAAGTTTATTATTTTATTTAGTTTATAATTATTGTAGTTATACCGCTTAAACGTATATTTTAAGTTATAGAATTTTTTTTTAATTTATTTTTTTAATAACTTTTAATATTTTAGTTTAACGTTAATAGAAGTAAAAGAATTTTTTTTTTTTATACTAGTATTAAAAACGTTAAGTTATTTTATTAATAAGTTTTTACAACTTATAGCTATATTTTTAACTTATAAATAAAAACGTGCTTAAGTTAATTAATAACGCTTTTATAATACTAATATGTTTTTTTACGCTAGTTAATTTAATTAAAACGTTTTTATAATTATTATTATTTATTATTAATATAAGGATATTTTTTAAGCTTATTATATTAAATAATATATTAAAAATAATTCTGCTATAACTTTTATAATTAATTAAATTTGTTATATTTTATTATTAAATAATAATAATAATAATAATAATAATTTTAAACCTAGTTTATTTTTTTTTTTATTTTTTTTTATTTTTTGTTTTATTTATATTTTATTTCGGGCTAACGCTTAATTAAATTTTTAGTAAGACTAGCTTTATATAAAGATTTATATATATTATAATAACAGTACTATAAGTAAGAATTTTAATATTAAAATAAAATAATATTTTAAAAGTTATTATAAAAGTTATTATAATAATTTTGTTTTTAGCCAGTTAAACTTTAATAAGTTTAATAAATTATAAAGCTGTTAGGTTTATTTATAATAATAAAAAGTTATTTTATTATTTTAAAGCTAGTTTTATACTAGCTTTTATAGTATAAATAAAATTTTTGTTAATTTAAACTTAAATATTATAAACTGTTTTATTTTTACTATTAAATAGTTTTACTATTAATTTTAAAAATAATTTTATTTATTTAATTTATTTTAATAGGATTTATAGGATATAAATAGCTCTGCTTTTTACCTTATAAATATTTAGCTTTTTTTAAATTTTTGTAAATTTTTCGCTATTTATACGTTTTAAATATATTAAAAATATTAAAAATATAAGTTTAATTTAAATTTATATAAAAGTGTTTATAAATACTGCTATAAAAAAAATATTAAAAAATTTAAAAATTAAGTTTATTATTTTTTAGTTAATAATAATATAAATTTTAGCTTTATTTTAAAATATTTTTTTTAGTTAATTTAAACTAAAGAAATAATAATTATTTATATTTATATTTATATTAAGGTTTATTAAATTAAAAACGTTTTATATTATTTTCGCGGATATATTTATTATTTTGCTTATAATATTAAATAAATTTAAAATTAACTGTTTTTTTTCTTTAAAGAATTAAACTATATAATTATATAAACTAAAAATATATATTTATAATAATAAGTTTTTAAAAACTTTTATATATATTATTATATTATTATAGTATAGCTAACTTTTTAAAAAAAATACTATTTTAGTTATTATAATATTTTAGTTAATTATTATTATTTTAGTTTGTTTTTTATTAACGGTAATATTTTTAATAATTTAACTAATATAATTAATGTTAATAAAAATATACGTGTAAATAATTTTATTATAAATAAAAAGCTTGCCGAGCTTATAAATTAGTATAAAATTAATATTATATTAAATTTAATAATTTATTAAATAAAATTAAAAGTTTTTTATAAAAAAATATATAGTTATAAAATATAATATTTATAACGTTATATTAATATGTTTGTTATTTATTTTATGTTTTTTAATAAGTTTAATTGCTTAAAGCTTTTATTATTTATTATTTTTTTTATTTTTTCTTTTTATAATATAATAAAATTTATTAAAGCTTATTTTTATAGTATTAAATTTAAAGTTTAAATTAATTATATAATTAAATAATAAAATAAGCGTTTTGTTTAACACTTTTAGTTTTTATTTATTTATTATAATATTATTATATATAAATCAGTTAAAACTTAAAATATTTTTTTTATTAATTATTATTTAAATAATAAAAAAACGTTTATTATTAAAAAATTATAAGCTGTTTTTAATATTAACTTTTTTAAAAGTTAAGTTATTGTTCACTTTATTATACGCTATACCGGTAATTTTTAAAATATTTGTTTTTTAAAAAAAAATAAACGTAAAAATTTAAAAGCTTTTATAATACTTTAAGCTATTTAATATTATTTTTTGCTTTTTCTGCTACGGACTTATATTAATATAATTTTTAGTGCTATATATTAAACTTTGTATAATAACAAGCTATTTTTACTATTTTTAAAAAAATTAAAATTATAAGTAATAATATTAAATAAAACCTTTATATTACTGTTTTTTAGTTTTATATCTGCTTTTAAATATTTATAAAAAAAATAGTAATTTTTAAATTTTATATTAAAAACTAATAAAATAAATATAAATAATAATTTTATAGCTTTTTATATAATTATAGCTTTATTTAATATAAAAAAATATTTTTATATTTTTTTAGTTAAATTATATCCGCGTTATTAATATAAATTTTAATTAATAAACTAATCCTATAGTTAACTTTTTCGCGTTTTTTTTAAATAATAAGCTTTTATTTATAAATACTTAGTTATATTATTATTTTAGTTTTAAGTTTACTTTTATACTTTAGCTTATTATTTTTATAAAAAATATAAAAAAAAACAAGCTAACTTTTTTATTAAAGCTTAAATTTATATTATTAATTTTTAGCTACTAAAAATTAATAATTTAGCTTTTAAAAATACCGGCTTAGCTGTTTTATAATATTTTATTTTAGCGTATATATTATTAAATAATTTATATTATTAATTTTATTATTTTTATATATTAATAAATAATATTATTATTAATTATTTGTTTAATTTTAATTATTAAAACTTTATTATAAAATAAAATAATAAACGTTTAAACTTTTATAATTTTATTATTACTATAAGCTAGTTTATTAATATAAATATATTTTTTATTATAACTATTTAGCTGCTATTAACTATATAATTAAATATTACTTTAAAGCTAAAACTATATCTAAGTTTTATAAAAAGTTTATTTAAAAAATATTATTATATATTAATAAATAAATACTATTTTTATTTTTAATTATATATATAATAAACAAGCTTATTAGTAAACAAAATATTTTTTTTTTGAAAATTATATATATTTTTTTTAACTTTTTTTTATAGCAGTTTTTTTATATAAATTAAACTATTAATTACTGCTTTAAAAAGTTTTAGCTTTATTAATATATTATTAAAAGTAGTTAAATTAGCTATAATATTAGTTTATTAAAAAAATATAAGCAGTAATTTATTTATATTAATAATTTAAAATTTATAACGTTTTTTTAATAGTTTATTAAATATATTTAGGACTTTTAACTTTTTTAATTTTATTTTTACGTTAAAAATTATATTTTAATTTATTTTTTTAAATATAAATTTAATGTTTATAAAAAGGATTATTACCGTGTTAAAATAATATTTTATTATTTATTTAGTTTAAAAAATATATTAATAATAAAAATTATTAATAATTAATAGTTTAATATATATATTAAAGTTTATATTAAATATTAACGTTTTTATATAAGTTAATATAATTTTAACTATTATAATATTAAATAAAATTTAATAAATATTAATTAGTTTAAAAATTAAACTAAAAATATTAATAATATTTTTAATTTTTAAAATAAATTAATATATTAATTATTAAAATAAAACAATAATATTAATATTTTTTTTAAACAATTAAACGTTTATAAGAAAAATTTTACTTTTAATTAATTTTTTTAAGTTAATAAATATTTTTAATTAAAAATAACGTTAGCTTTATAATTTTTTTATAAACTATTTTATTTAAATATTAAATAAAAAGAATTTTAAGTTTATTTTATTTAATTATAATAGCTTTATTAAATTAAGTAAATTTTATATATTTAAGGTTTTTTATATATATATAGCTTATAAAGCTTAAAAAATAAATGTTTTAAATCTTATTTTTTGTTATGCTTTTATTAATATTACTACTAATAGTATTATAAGCTATATAATATATTTTTTATTTTGTTTATTTATTAGTTTAATTTTTTTTTTTTTAAAAAACTATAGTAATAAATTTATAATATTTTTTTATTAAAAGAAAATATATTTTTTTTAATAAAAAGTTTATAATTAGTTTTTAAACGTTTAATTAAATTAATAATTATATATAATAAGCTAAGCTAAGCTTAAATAATTTTATAAAAAGCTATAGCTATGTTTTTTTTAATAATTTTTATTAATTTTTTATTATTATTATTTAACTATTATATAATAGTTTTTAAGTTATTAATTTATATAAAATTTTTAATAAAAATATTTATTTTATTTTTAATAAAACTTTTTGTTTTAAATTTATTATATATTAATAAAATAATAAATAAGCTAGGTTTTATAATATTTTAAAAAGTTTATAGTAGTATTAAATAATTTAAAAATATTAAAAGTTATTTAGTTTACGCTGTTAATATAAATTTTTTTTTTTTATTATATTATTGTTTAATAATATTTTATATATTTTTATTATTAATAAACGTGTTAATATATATAATTATAAATATTTAAATAACTTTTAATAACTTATTATTTATATTAAAATTATAAGCTATAATAATTTTTAAAATAAAATATTTATATATAATATTAATAATTTAAAACTATATTTATTTATAGCTTTAAAAATACGTGTTATATTAATTAAAAATATTTATATATATTATAGTTTAATTAATAACGTTTTAAATATTATTAAAAATATAGTTTAAGCTAAAAGCTCTGATTATAAAACTAAGTTATTTATAGCTATTTTTATTATTTTTAATTAATAAATAAAATATTATAACATATAAATTTAACTAATATATTTAAATATAAAAACTTTATATAATTTTAAACTTTTAATAATAAACTTATAGTTTTTATTATTTATTATATTTATAATTATAAATATAAAAGCTATTAATATTATTATATTTAGTTTTTATTATTAGTTATTTTTATTATTATTATATATAAAAATTAATTAATTATAATAAATAAAGTTATATTAAATATTATTAAAAAAAAGTTTAGCTTTAAATTTAATTATATTATTATTTTTTATTATAAAACGTTTAATAATATTATATTTAAAGTTTTTTTTAATTTAAATTAAATTTAATATATTTTTAATAATAAGTTTATTATTAATTAATTAAAAAATTAAGTTAAAAAAAGTTAATAATTTATTTAATTAAATAAAAAAAGTTAAAAAAAGTTAATAATATATTTAATTAAATAAAAAAACTAAAAAAAGTTAATAATTTATTTAATTAAATAAAAATTAAGTTTAATAAAGCTAAAAAAATTACTTAAATATTTATAAATACTTAATAAATATTATATTTAGCTTTTATTTAATAAATAAACTATTTAAATAATATTAAATATTTAATAAATACTATTATAATATTATTATTAAATAAATATATTATATTTATAACATGTTATATATATATATAATATAATTTATAAACAAGTTATGTATATAAATAAATTATATATTTTTTATTATTTTATTAAATTTAATTATTAATAATTTTATAACTAAAGTAATTATTATTAAAAATTAATTAAATTTTAATTTATTATTTATTTTTATTTTTTTATTATAAGTTTTTATATTATAGCCGGTTTTATTATATTATTTATAATATTACTAGCGTAATATATTTATTTTATTACTATTATAATTTTTTAATATTTATAACTATATTAAATCCTGCGTATTTTTTTAAATAATTAAATTAATTATATTTTTTATAATAAAATTATTTTTATTTTATAAATATTTTTTTTTATTTTTTTAGCGCTTATTTAATATTTTATTTATTTTATAAAGTTTTTAGTTTTTATTATTTATAAGGGTTAATTAATATATTAATATTTAATTTAATTTTATAAGCTAATTAATAATATTTAAAATTAGCTTTAAAAA